>JAVJIF010018270.1:0-82003 GCA_038442645.1 Agave tequilana
CCCCTTTCACCACCTTACTAGTTATGGTCTTGTTGTGCTCATTCCACACATAGCAGTGTTATCCTCTCTCCCCCAATCACCTGCATACAAAAACAAGCATCATAATCTCATTGAAGAGAGAGAGAGAGAGAGAAAGAAATAAAGCTTTTCTTCTTCATCTCTCTTCCCCTAGCTAGATACTTTGCCTTTGGTGGTGGTGGTGTGATTGACATCCTCAAAGCATTAAGATGCAACTCCACAAAGGATGGGGAAATGTTGAGAGGGAGAGAGGGGGGCCATCATTGTCCCCCACTACCACTAGCAAGGTATATTCTCCGATCTCGTTGCCGGCCACGTGCCCCCCGCTCAGCCGCTCGATCGTGCATCGCCAACCTGTCCGTCACTGGCTGACCGGATCTAGGATCGGTCCGCGTGTGACATCGACAAGGACGGCGACTGCATCACCATTGCTCTCAACAGGTCCAGGTTTGTCTGGTGGAAGCTTGGAAGTCCCTTTCTCTGTGTCCCCCGCAAAATCTGCATCACGTTCATGGCTAGCTACCTCATTGACAACTTGTGTGTGTGTGTGTATGCATGTTATGTGATTTAGTTCTGGATATGTTCAACATTTACGGCGTGTTAGCTACTCTAGCTACAAATTCCTGACTACTATCTGACTAAATCGTATTCTCTTCACTCAATATTTTCGTGGGTTCATACTGGTATTGAGCTATGTCTTTTCTAATCACCGTTTTTCATGGGCTTTAGCAAGCTCCTCCTGGATTTTAAGAAGAAAAAAAATCAAAAAATATATATCATAAATTATCATAAAAAGGGTCAAAGCAAGCATTATGGCCATAATAGATTCCTATTGCTTTTTGTCCAATCTTCTCTTGCCATCAATCAACATTGTCCTTGTACCCACTTGACATAATCTAGAAGCAATCTGTACTCGAAGAAGGTGGTGGCAATGACACTCCAAAGAATGCTTGATTGATCTTAAGACATCATATTGGAATCTCTTTGTATTGGAGAAGTTCCAAAACAAAACTTGAAAACAAATAGGAAGGGAAAAACAAATCCCTATCTATCAAGTGCTACATCCACATCAAATGATATTTCATTTCCATCCATAATCTTAACAAAAGTTACTCTATCTTAAAGGCCACATGTGGGCCTTTCTTTTTGGCTTCACAATTTGTTCGGATATTTATTCTTACTACAAATGTTTTGGCTCCAAATGCAAGGGAGAGTATCTTTCCTCTTATTAGAATGGAGATTCATGGTTGATGTGGCTTTGCAATCTAAGGCCATAGAAAAACTAAACTAAATAGCTAATGACCATCTCTCTATGGGCTTGTGGGAGAAAGCATTTGTCTCAACATCAAGGGAGCATCTTTTCCCTTTCTTTGGAAACAGATTCACTTGAGATGATGATGACCAATTTGACTTGCTCTACTATACAAGGAAGAGGCCTGCGTCCTAGGGTCATAGTGGCTCACTATCAATTGCCAAAGCCATCCCTCTCAAAAAAATTGCCAGCCATGTCCCTTGCCATGTATGTATGACCTGAACTCTCTAGTGCTCCAAGAGCTTGGTCTCTTCATCTTCACTAGATTTCACATTATACCTTGTAATGATGAGAAGGTGACATCCATCATTGACCATTACCCTCTCTCCCCAGCTTATTGCAGTTGGCATGCAGGAACATTCTAGGAAACAAAGATTTCATATAGGGTTTGTTCGGTTGCCGCAAGTGAGCTGCAAGTGACCGCAAATCGTAAGTGATAATGCAAAACACTTTTACAGTTGCATACGCAAATAAGTTTTCAAGTATTTGATTGGCATATGAAAGGGTAAGTGAGAAAATGTATCGTCACTTACGGTGTTTGGCTGGTAATGTGAAAGTATAAGTGAAAAATATATTATCACTTATGTTGTTTATTTTTAAGCTTGCAAGTGGGTTTGCATGACATAAAATATATTTCAAGTAATTAAATTTAATAAAAAATATTTAATCTAATAATATAAAGAATTTAATCTAAACTTTAATCTAATAATTAAAAAATAATCTAAAATTTTAAAAATATTAATCTAATAATTTGAAATTATTAATATTATTAAATTAATATAATAATAATATATTAATATAATGTTAAATAATTTAATATATTAAAATGGGGATTTCAGTATAGCCCCCTATACCAAATGTAATTAGAAAAAAATTCAGCTTCATAATTTATTCGGTATAACCACATCTTTTTTTAAACCAACTAGGTGCGCCCACGTGTTAAACGCAGAAGTGCTTCTCAGCGGCGAAAGACGCAAATGCCCCCAGTAGTCGCCTCGAAAAACAGACCGCTTCGAAAATGTAGTCTGTTGATATATAGAGGATCATGATCATGATCGCAGTCCTCACAAAAACACTCCATTTTTGGTCTTTATTACGACTGCGAGCATGATCGCAACCCTCACAAAAATGTCATGTTTCTGAGTCTTTATAAGACTGCAATCATCATCGCAGTCCTCACAAAAATGTCATGTTTCTAAGTCTTTACAAGACAACTACTATGATCACAATTCTCTTTATTAGAACTGCGATCATGATCGATATCCTCACAAAAGTGCATTATTTTTTGAGTCTTTAATAGGATAATGATCATGATCATAGTTCTCACAAAACACAATTTTCAGCCTATATTGGGAATGTGACAATGATCGCATTCCTCGCAAAATGTCCAATATTCATTAATAAAAAAATACGATCATAGTCGTAGTCTTCTTATAAAGGATTTCGACCGTAGTCGCAATCCTCACAGAGGATTGTGATCATGAGTCGTAATCCTCATATCAGCTTTGCCATCATCAGCAGACTCCCGTTCATTGATAATGAATGATGTCCAATGCTTTCCAGATCTAAAAACCACATCGATCACAAACACAAATGAAACTTATCGCGAGCATGAACAAACGAGATCTGTAAAAGATCGATCTCAAAAAGAACTGCAAAAAGGCCTCTGCAAATTACTTTGTGTTTGGTCAGGATTGAGGGGAGAGCAACGTCAGGGGCGATAATGAAGGGTAAAAGAGAAAATAAAAATATATAAAGAAGTGTTAGTTGGGAGAAATCAGTTTATGTTGATGTGGACGAGACTGTAGTAAATAAAAATAGAAGGGTGAGTTTTTTTTTATTATGAAGGAAAGTAGGTTGTTGTAACGAAATTTTCCATATTAAATATATTAAAATTTTCAATCTAATATAAATATATATTATACTGAATTATAAAAACATTAATCTAATAATTAAAAATTTTAATCTAATAATTAAGAGTAATCTAATAATTAAAAAAATAATCTATTACAAAAAAAACAAAAATGATAATTAAAAAGATTAATCTACTAATAAAAATATTACTTTTGCATTTACGGCCAATTTGTAGCAACCAAACACCCTCTATAGATTTTTTATATTTAAGATAAATTCAACTCGACTTTCTCAAAATATTGAATTCCAGTGAGCCTCACTTATATCATTTTGTGGAAACATGATGGCTTTCATTTCACTATGGTTGAGAGAGAATTTTGTCACACTCACCACACCGCACGTGCTCGTGACGTGCCCGCCCAATCATGTCAAGAGGGAGGGAGGGAGGGAACACGTGTGGTATAAGTCAGCCACGCCAGTAGATTTTGTAGGCCTGAATCGGTTAGAGCTGCAAGGTTCTCACGATCTCAAGTTCAAATCTTACAAGGTGGGGACATTTCATTCCCCGACAACAGTCACTGGGCAGGTTGTGAGTTTGCTCTCCAGTTCGAATCTGACATCAGTGAATTTAACTATAAAAAAAGGAATGAGACATACATACAATGAGAGAGATTCAATGTAAACATACATGACTCTTTCTTCACTTCGGATGTGAGACTAAAATATAGTGCGGAAACAGACTAGCCTCATACAAAAAACTTCCTTGAATAATGACTTTTTCCTTTAAAAATCTAAAATATTATGATCTATGCATTTAACACCTCACAATTATATTTATACCTTATTTCAAATAATGTAATATTTACTTAAGAATTATACAACTCAAATGAATAGATAATACACAATCTCGTATTTTCAATGCTTCCAAATTTTTTTGACATACAGTTTAAATTAATTATTTTACTTATACACGTGTATTTTCTGCATCAATAATCTAGCAAAAATGAAGAGTACTTGCAATACTCAAGAAGGGGGCAAAGTAAATAAAAAGAAAAGAAAAAGGAATTGTACTGAGAAACCTAAATGGTGTTCTTCTCGTGTGTTTCTTTGGGCATGATTCTCACTGAAATTAAAACTGCTAAAGACTTTTGCAACTTGTTACATATATTCCAATTGATGTTTGTGATACCATGTGTTAAAAGGCAGATAGTATTTAAAGGCTTTAGCATTTTTTGGCTAAAGATTGGTCTTCTCTCCTTTAATTCACATGGGAGCAATGAGATATAAATTAAAAATATACATAAAGAAAGATAACTTCACAAGTAAGTAACTTAAAACATGTTTCAAAAGGTTCTTTATTATATTTTATTTTAGGGTTAATTATGAAAAACTCCTATACTATTGAGGGTGTCGCATCAAACATCCTTATATCATGAAAACTTATATATTGACCTCCTGGGAGCTCACACTGTCTAATTTTCTATTAAAATAAACACGTGCTCTGCACATGCTTCTCTAAATTATTTTTTTTTAATTCCCCAAATCTCTCTCTGAAAACACGTGCTCTGTGCAGGCCTTGCTTCCTCCCCCTCCCCCCTCATCGTCGCCAGATCTGGCGGCGGGGAGGGAGGAGAGGGAGGTTGGGGAGAGGAAAAACCCGCCCTCCCCTAGCAGCGAGGAAGAGGGTCCTGTTGGCCCGGAGGCCTTCCTCTCTAGTTTTGATGATGATTAACTCATATAGTTATGTTTACTAATAATCTTGTGATTTTAGCTTCAGATCATTAATCAAGATATTAGTTGGTGATTGCTTCAAAAAGAGGAGTTTAGAAGCCTTCACATGGTGATTCCAGTGCCCGAGCATCAAGATCATACCTTTGCACTTGGTGGATCACGTTTGGGACCGAGTCGACTTGAAGATGAAGATCGTCAAGAAGACTTAGGTATCCGAATTTAGTTTAGTGTGTTTTTAGATTCATGTGTAAAGATAAAATAGTTGATATGCTAAAGTGCACAACACACACGTTTTATGTTTGGATTTGGTTTTTTTTTTTCGGTTTTTGATTTAACCGATATGTGTTTTCATGAATAGATTGATCAAAACAAGTTTAATTGGTTTATATATAGTACTTTCATTTTACATGTATGCTTAACTTTTAAACAAACTTATTTTGACTTTCCTATTCATGTATTGAAAAATCAAAGTTTGATAAAATACAAGTTTTAGTTTTTGGTAAAAATGATAAGACACAAAATAGTTCAAATTGCTTGATATTTGAGTTGAAATTTTATCACATTTATATATATACATGCAAAATGAGAAAACTATTTTTGGAGTTTTTTAGAAGAGATAAAAGATTTTTTTAAAAAATGTTTTTAACCCCTGTTTCTGACCCAGAACAGTGGCTGACAGGCCAGGTCGGCCGACCGCACGGCCGACCGCACCAAGGGCCGGTCGACCCGGCGGTCGACCGACGTGCACAGAGCTGTGCACGTCTGGCAGACACATGGGCCGGCCGACCGAGCGGTCGACCGGACCAGAGCTCTGCTCTCTGTATCTGGGCGGTCGACCGGGATGCCCCAACGGTCAAAAATATAACCGTTGGCGGTCGACCGGGCCGGTTCGACCGCAAGCCTGTCAGGCTGCCAGATCAGCCTAACGGCTAGTTCTTTTGGGCCTATAAATACCCCATCTCTTCATGGTTTTAACCAAGATTTTTTGTGCCAAAATTTCTGATATCTCCAGTGTTTAAACAAAGTTTTCAAAAGAGTTAAGTGCCAAAAAAATCTCTCTTTATTTTGTTTTAGGTTTTTGGAAAAATCAAGAAAAGAGTATTTTGGGAGATTTGTCTTGGTGTTCATTTTCTATCTTTTACAAGAGTTTTCCTAAGTATTTTTCTTTGAGTTTTTGTTTTCCAAACACCTAGTTTTCCACACTTGAGCTTATCTTCTATCCTATTCTATTAGGATCTTTGTTTGTGGAAAAAGGAAAGAGGTTTGTGGTGGATTGGACATACATATTGTAAACACCCTACTTTTGTTGTATCCCTCTTTGTAGAGGGTGATCGGGTGATTGGTTTGCTCCCTCTTTGGTAGAGGTTGAGATTGTCGTTTGCTCCCTCTTGTGAGAGGTGGAGTTGGTTTGTATATCCCTCTTCGGTAGAGGTGATTTGTGGTTGTTTGGCTACGGGCCTACCCCTCGGTGTGAGGCGGTGTTTGAGAGAGGAGTTCGGTACTCCCTTGTTGTAAAAATCCTCCTCGGGGAGGTTCCCTCGGTGGGAGATAGTGGATTGGAAATCCTTCTCGGTGAAGGAGGGGACGTAGAGCTAAGGGCTCGAACCTCGAAACATATCTTTGTGTTTGCATTTGATCCATTATCTCTCTAACTCTCTCTCCTTTATTTGTGCATAGCATCATTCATTCATTCATATCTTATTGCTTGTATTTGTGCCTTACATTATTTCATATTGTTCATCTTTATATGCTTGGCTTGCTTGTGTGTGCCTCACTTATACTTAAACACAAGAGCTTCATATAGCACCTCAACCCTTATCTAGGGAATCAAAAGGAGTTAGTCCAGAGCCCTTCACGGGGATTCGGCTACACTTGTTGGTTGTATTAAGTGTGTTGCAAAATAGTTTTTAGCTTCCGCATTTAGTTTCTAGATTAGCATTATCACCTATTCACCTCCCTCTAGGTGATTTATAGGTCCCCCTTCCAATTTCCCTGCTCGTCGATTGTCCCGAGTGTAGCCACATTGATGAGGCTGAGCTAGGAGGTATCGACCGCCCAGCTGCAGCGCCTGATGGTGAGGGCGCCACGTCTCACTCACTTGGGAACTGACTTTTTCAAGTCCATTGCTCCTGCTGCTGTAAGTCTTGCTCCTCAAAGATATCAAATGAGGTGGAGAGCAATACATTGGCATTTGCCTCTCGGGCTTTCGTCAATTGTCGCAGCAGCTGCTCCCTCATATTTATCCTGTCTGTGCCAATCTCACTTCGCTGAAGGGGCTGTTTGGATTCAAGGAAATGGGCGGAAGTGGGGAAGTGGGGAGTGTCATTTTCATTTCTGCTATCCATCCAAACACCGGAAAAGAAAAATGGAAAAACCCTTTTTTCCTTTTCTCTTTTCCCATTTACATAACCATTTCCTCACTATTAAGGTACTACAGTTAATTTTGTGCTTATGTAGATCTTATTTGTAATAAGTTATAACTCAAAACAGTTAATTTCGTGGTCATATAAATCTTACATTCTAATTGCAGTCCAACTTTCAGAATTAATTTTCTTTTTATTTTATTTTACGGTCAAACTTTGTGGTTGACTTTTCCACTTCCACTTCCACATTACCAATCAATCAACGGAAAAGACATTACATTTTTTCAATTACACTCTTCAACAACCCTCACGTACCGAAAAAAGAAACACAAATTCTCATTTTCTAAAGAAAAAGAATCCCATACCCAGTTCCTCACTTCCACCCACTTCCAGGCATTGAAACAGCCCCGAAGTCAACCCTGAACAGCTCCAGCCAGTCATTCTCCACTGCCACAATCTTAAGAAATTCTGGGTATTGATTCTATTGACTGATCAATGCAAATATAGATTCCATCTTGGGTTATTTGAACTTTGCTGATTGGGTATGCTTTTCGCAGGTTCTTGATACAGTTCGTGATGAGGGACTTCAATGGTGGCAAGAAGTTGCAAAGATTTGAGGGAGCTGAGAGTATTTCCTCTGGATGCGAGGGAGGGTTTTGTAACAGATGTCGGCTTGACTGCAATTGCGAAAGGTTGCCCGAGGCTCCGCTTCATTCTCTATTTCTGTCAGCAGATGACCAATGCTGCCGTTATTTTCATGTGCATCGGAGACGTGACCCATCTCTCTCTCTCTCTCTCTCTCTTCTCTCCCCCCTTCTTCTTCTTCTTCTTCTTTGCAGGCGAGCCTCTGGAAGGAGGGAGGAGGGGGCCGGTGGAGGGGGCGGTGAAGAGGGAGGAGGGCAGCGGTAGAGGAGGGGGGAGGTGGGATTAATTGTTTAATTAATTTATTAATTGCAATTAACTATAGCAGTTAAGAAAATTAATAGTTTATTTGCTTAATTAGAGTGTCACGTGACGTGCACGTGATTTTGTTGACGGCAATACAGCGTCCCAAGGGATCAATATGTAAGTTTTTATAATATAAAAATGTTTTTATAATATAACAGTGTTTTTCATAATTATTTTTTATTTTATTACAACCATTACAAGAGTAAAATGTATTCATCAAGATTAAATAAATGTATTTTAAGAGTATTGGGGGAAAAAAATTCTACCAAAATCAAAAGAGAAAAGCGTCACGCTAAACTGAAGAATTGTCGTGTCAATATAAGTTTGCTTGAATAGTGCACTTGAACCATTGGTCATAAAACACTCTTATCTGTCTCAAAAACTGAAAAAGTGGAACCCACAACATTCAGCAAAATCTTTTTTTCCCTCGAACAAAAAGGAGTTTTTGCTTAATATCCTCCTGAATATTTTCTTCTGTTTTTTTTTTAAAACAATTGATATTTTAATTTTGTGCAAATTAACTATTAATGGATGTCTTAATTAATGCAAACTTAAAAAAAGAGACTAACATTCTTGAGGAGCTTAAGGAACCCACGGTACTACAACTTGTTCGTACTCACCCATCATTGGCAAACTTCTTTGTAAAGATTGCAAAAAAAAAAATTTCAGTAGGAACTGGGCCTCTTCAGTTTTGATAAGGCCGAGATTGGAACTAGGCCTTTTCGGACACCGGTTAGAGGACCCGATGGCTAGGCCCGGCCCATGTCATCACGACTATTAAATACAGCTACTAGATTGCCTACATATTACACATAAACACAAGATCCTCAATACAAATCAGTTCTCCCCACCCAGTTACCATTGCTTGTTCCATTCCTGAGTTATAATTATTCACCTTATGTTATGCTTTGCCTCAATCAATTAACAAACCCAACTTATTTTTACTTATTTACTGAATCCAGCCCTGCTCACATTCAGGAGGCTAAAACTCACTAAAATACCAAAAATTTTCTGTCGTTTTGAAAAAAATATCAAGAACTTTAAAATTTGTAAAATACTACAATAAATTTTAAAAGTTTCAATAAACTATCACATGTTATCACGACTGTTAATGAAAAAAATGACAATTTTACCCTTCTCCAAAGCAACACACAAAAAGTTTTTAACAAAAATTTGGTAAACGGGGAGAGTGAGGAATAATTTGGCCATTAATTTGCCACGTTGTATACACCTGAACGTTTTTTTTAAACCCAAGATGATGGAAGATATTTTTGTGAAAGTTGAGGGAAAATTTATAGTAGCATTTTACAATTTTGAAAGTTCATGATTTTTTGATTTTTTCCTTCCAAACGGATGAATTGAAAATTCATAGTATTTGATGAATTTTAGCCTATTCAGAAGTATAAATGACTTTGTTCAAGCTCAAGGCCAACAATGGGAAAGAATAAAGCTGACAAAAATTCACTAAAATATCATGAACTTTTAAATTATTTAAAAAAAATATTACCAGCTTTCAAATTTTCAAAAGGCTACCATGAATTTTAATGCTTTCAAGAAATTACTACAAACTATCAAAAGGTCGCCAACGGAAAAGAGAAAAAAAGCAATTTTACTCTCATCTAGCACAACACACATAATAAAAACTAAAAATAGAGAGAGAGATCGATCGATCGATCGGAGACCGTCAAGGATGTGATTGAGGACATCGGTAGGGAGATCCGGCCAATCGGGCGGCCGACATTGATTAGTCGGTGATCATTTGATCATCTACTAGGAACTTGCATCGAAGAGGAGGGGTTTTACAGAGGGAATTGGATTTAATATTTGAAATATAAATGAATAATGACTAAGAAAATTATAGAATGGCCCCAATCCTGTTGATATTATGGTCTGCTGAATCCCGGCGAAAAAACGCCAGCTTCCTCACATCCTTTACCCCTCTCCACATACATTTATTATGCAGTTTGAACACTACGAAAGCTTGATTTGCTTGCATCATCCTTAGAGAGAGGGCGCGGGAAAGGTCGGGGAGGAGGAAGAGGGGGCGTGGGGAGGTGGGGAAGGCGGGGGACAGATAGGAGGCAGATTGACGGCGTCGGCGGGGATGGTGCGGGGAGGAGGTGGAGGCAAGGAAGGGGCGACAGGGAAGGTGGGGGGAGGAGGAAGAGGGGGAGGCGTGGGAGGTGGAGAAGGCAGGGGACAGGGAGGAGCAGATCGATGACATGGGGAGTGGAAGGGCGGAGGGGAAGGTGTGGGGAGGAGGTGGAGGCAAGGAATGGTGACGGGGAAGGTGCGGGGAGGCGGTGGAGGAAGCGGGAAAGTATCTAGAGAGTTCTTTTTTCATTTTATAGTGGAGACTGAGGGACAATTTGATCATTAATTTCTCACGTGATGTGCACGTGTCCGTTTTCTTAGACTAGACAAGGGTATTTCTCTGAAATTTTTGGAAAAAGTGTGTGGTATTGTTTTGCAATTTAAAAAATTCATAATATTTGTTTTCAAAATAACTGAAAGTTCATGACATTTTAGTGAACTTTTGCTCCCACATTCTTAAAACACCAGTTGACATGTCAATTCTCACAGTCATGGCCAACCGGAACTCAGAGTACTTGGATGTTTCCAAGGAGAAACTGATTGGAGTTATGGTTAGCTAGAATTAAACATGTTCCATAACGAGTGCTTTCTTTCTTTTTCTTTTCTTTTTGGTAATTCTCATCCATGTCTTCTCAAAGTTTAGGCCCCATATCAATATCCAACCAAAAAAAAAGAAATAAAATAATACATTGAAACTTCGTAATTGTTTCCAAGATTCAGCCTCTACAAGAAAAAAATTTGCTTGAAAAAGTTCAAAGACAAACTAGCTAAATTCACAGATCATTTACAAAAACACATATTCAAGCATCACTATTATATTGCATTGCATGCAACCTTGTGGACAACTAGCTTCATCTTCTTCCCCACACCACAGTGAAGTCACCCGATTGATCCCGATCTTCTTCTGAGGATCAAACCCATCAAGCACCAGCGTTTCCCAGACGGACAGTGAAGTCACTGGATTTGATCCGGTCTTCTTGTGAGGATCAAACCCATCAAGCACCAGCGTGCCACGCACCGAGACTGTCAGAGTCTTTGTATCAACGCCAACGATCCTCGGGTTCACGGGGACCGTAATGCTCACATCCAGCGGCACCTCCCCGCTCTTCTGGCTCAGCGCCAGGTCATCCTGCATCTCCTTCCCGAATTGGCGGTCCCGTCCAGCACGACCGGCATCGCAGTCACGTTGTGGTGGCCCTGGTAGAAGGCGGGCAGCTTCCCTGAGCACAAATCGGTGCCCTGAACGCCAGCACGACGCTGGAGTCGGCCT
Source organism: Agave tequilana (assembly GCA_038442645.1). NCBI lineage: Eukaryota > Viridiplantae > Streptophyta > Magnoliopsida > Asparagales > Asparagaceae > Agave > Agave tequilana. The sequence continues at coordinate 11,591 of JAVJIF010018270.1, forward strand.
CGTAGGTGATGCCGATTCGTTCGTTAGGGTTTTCGGCGCGGACGGTTGACGTGGAGCTGGGTGTGGAGGGTATCGAGGTTGGAGGAGAGGTTGAAGGTGGAGATGGACAGTTTGGTGATGGAGTAGGAAGGGGGTGGGGTTGAGGTAGACGAGGAAGGCGACAAGGGCGGCGATGGCGAGGAAGATGAGGAGGAAGAAGAAGCAGCAACAGCAGCAGATGCAGCAGCAGCAGGAGTTGCCGTCATGGTGGTGGCGGCGGTGCTTCTTGGGTGGCCGCTGCCGCCGTGGGAGTTGGGAGGGGGGTGAAGGGCGCCATTGCCGCCGATATCCGTGAGGACGACGTAGCGAGTCTGAGGTTCTTCATGATGATGATTGCCCATAGTTAGAGAGAGAGAGAGAGAGAGAGAGAGAGAGATTCGTTTTTTTAGAAAAAGAAGAATCAAGAGATAAAATCTGTTTTAAGTAATAAAGAAGAGGAGGGAATTTGGGGTGTCCGTTAATAAAGGGCAACCCCAACATTTGTTTGAAGAGAGAGAGAGAGAGGAAGAAATAAGATTGGTTAGTTTTCGTACTGCCGAAACCTTTTTTTAGAACTGGATTATTTATCCAATAATTTTGAAGGTACCAGTAAATTAGAATTTTTAGCTGAAATCATAATTGGAATTTTGTTTAGATATTAGTCAATTGAAATTTTAACAGTAACAGTAACTGAAACTTAAACTTTTGTAAATGTTAGTCATGACTGAAACTAAAACTAAAACGAGAACAAAAATGTTCTGTTTTTAGTTCACTATATAGAAGAAAAAAATATCCTACTTTTCAAAATTGCAGGGTGAGGTTCCCTGCACAAATAGCATTAAAAGTAAATTATAGAAGCTCGCATATGCAAGGATTACAAAGCAGCTTAACCAAAATACTGAACAAAAAATTTCTTGGTACGTAACATTGAAACCTTCCCCTCACTCAGTGATCCACGAGGATGAGTTGTCACTCATCGCACAACATGAATAACTGAGGATGGTGTTGGTTCTTACATTCAAGCATATTTATCACACTCGGCACTGCATTATCACCATTCTCTTTTGTTAAAACTTGAATTATGTTCTTTTTTGACAAATCTCGCATAGTATGCATTCATTGATTTTAATAATTTCTACCAAATTCCAGCAAAATACTAACAAAAATCACAACCAACTCCATATCCAAACAAACAAACCCTATATCCAAACAAACTAACAGGTAGTTCCATTATAAAAAGGGAGGAACAACAAGAGAGAGACGGACATTCAGAGAGATCATTTTTGGAGAGATATTTTTCCAGATTCAACAACTAGTTCTTTCAACAAAAAGCAACTAGCAGCAGATCATTTCAGCGATGTCAAGTGTAGCTCATATTCAAAATAAGTTCTTATTTTCTTCTATGTATTTGTAAGAAATTGTGAATTTTTAGATTCTTTAATTTTGATATCTTATTTTTATTTCTTTGAATCATGCATAATGAGTAGCTAATTTGTTATTAGGGTCAGGATAACTCCTAAATGATATTTGTCTTTCTTTTTAATTATTTTTCATACTTGTGTTTCAATGCTTAATTCTTGCTTCTAAACAATTTGGATAGTTTTGCATTCGGGTTCTGTCATGCATTCTTCGAGATTTAAATAAATTCAAATTAGTGTTTGGTTTATTAAAACAGTTCTAGAGTTAGATACTGGTTGTTTCTCGACATCATCGAGTACATCTAATTATTTAATGATATTGTATGACCAAAAGAAGAATAATAACTTTTTTTTATTATTTAGATATGTTATTGCGAAATCATCCATGAATGTCAGATTGATTTTTAGATAATGGCGTAGAAATTTAGAAGATTAAATAATAGAAAAGACATGAACGAAATGGAGGAATCCTTGACCCTAATTAATCTCATTAGTTGAATTAAAAGTTTTCATGTTTTCTTGTAGTGTTTAGTATCTGGATTCTATTTTTTCAGCTAGGTTTCAGAGTTCAAACATTTTCTTGTGGGATCGATGTCTTGCTTGCCGACCCTACAAGACTCGTGCACTTGCGAGTGAATTAAACTTAGCACAACAGATACCGAAGCCAGCCCACTGTTGTAATTAAGATCTCATATGTTCAGTAATAATAAATAAACTGCAATCAATAAGAAAAGAACATACCTTTCTAGGCACCTAATCATACTGAATTGCTCCAAGTATGGGATCGACACCCCCTCTATCATCGCCCTGGTAGAAGCTTGGGAATTGGAACAGCTCAATTGCCCTTTGCACCTCCTCCTCCTCCTCCTCCTCCTTTGGTGCCACTCGTGTCCACAGAGCGACATAGTAGAGGGAGTTAGCAATTAGCCGATAGCATCAGCAGCTTCATTTCTGAAAAACACAGCATTTCTTGTGTGCCAAGTACAACATACTGCAGAGACAAACAATTTCCAAATTCTTCTAATGTCACTATTAGCAATAGAATCCCCAGTATTTATAAAAGAAGACAGGGTCTGAGATAAAGCTACAATTGACAAAAAGGTGCTCCACATCCTCCACAGTTTCCATGCAAAAACTACAGTTGAATCTATTTGGTTGTCGTAATTGATCGTAATTCGTAAGCCGTAATTAGTAAATTCTTTTACAGTTGTAAATGAGTTACATGCATGTAAGTTTTACGGTATTTGGTTGGTAATATACAGTTTTTAAGTGAGAAAGTGTATTGTATTTTACGGTGTTTGGTTGTTGTAATGTGTAAGTCGTAAGCAGAAAAGTTGACCTTAAAATTAACTATTGGTGATTTAAAAATTTTTAGTATTGCAAATAAATACTTAAAATGCTAAAAATTAAAAAAAATTAATATTAACATAAAGAATTAATACAAATTTGCATGACCGCAAAATTAACTATAATTAAGCTGTAAGTGAGTGATAATTAGGTTGCAAGTGAGTTGTTATTGAGTTGCGTTAGTTTTTACGAATTACGGTCCAAACAAACGCCGGAGTTATAATTGAGTTGTAAGTCATTTACGAATTAAGGCCTTTTGCGTCCAAACAAACAGCCCCTAAAATCTCCCTGCCACCCTCTCGGCCAGCTGGGATTAGTTTGAAGTCTATATATCCTTGCACAGAAGCCACAAGAAACTTTATTTGGAGCAAATGCTTTCCAAATTAAGTTGTAGTAAGGGCAACTAACCCCCTCACTATCAAGAAAGGTGTAGAAGTTTACAGACACATCACCTTCTTGGTAAGGAGCCAGATAGGAGTATCATTCTGAGGTTGAATGGAATGAGTGCCCACATTAAAATTAAGCTTATAAAACTGGACTTTTATTAGGGAGCTATACCCAGTGGATACTTGGGTTTTTTGATGTCGCGTTTCTGTTGAAAAATTAGACGATTTCTATGCTTCCAAATAATCCAGTTCCAAGATTTTCCATCATCAGAAAGAAAAGCAGACACTTTCTCATCATTCACAATGAAGAAATCAGTTGTATGAGGTGTAGTAGTAGATAGGCCTGTCAATGGGACGAGCTTGGATACGGGAATTACCAGACTCAGACCCGTTTAATATTATTAGTACCAGACCTGACCCATTTACTCGCGAGTCCAAAATCATTATTCCCAGACCCATCCATTTAGTCACGGGACCAAACATGTTTACCCGACCCAATCCGATTAACTTCTAGCTTGTCCATTCCTTCCCATAAACCATTGATTCAAACTGCATGTATAACTATTGATTCAAATATCCAAAAATATAAATTTAAATATGATACATTTGACACAAGCTAAATTCAGCAAAATTCAAAAAATAAATATAAAATCTACAACATTCCAAATATTAATACATTATTAATTAAAGGGGCATGGGTCTTAATCGGGTTCGCTTCAAATAAATCAGATTCACCACTTTACTAATCAGGTAACCAATTTGGGTTCTATAAAGGCATGCAGATATAAAAATCTAACCACACCTGTCTGATTGGGTCGGGTACGAGTCCAAACCTGACCCATTGACATGCCTAGTAGTAGACCTAAAGGTAAAGGAATTACCATGGATCTACTAAATTGAAACGTGCTTACCATCACCAATAATGAATTGCAAAATGGGACTTTAACAATTGAAAAGCTGTCAAAGAGTCCTCCATGCACATGAACATACTTTTGGCTTAGAGTCATAAAAGTGAGTATTGTACTCAGCCATGATATGGTATTACCACAAAGAATTTGAAATAAGAGAATAATCTGTAAGCTTGTTTTGCCAGAAGACATTGATAATGAAGATGCAAATGCCTCATATTTATTCCTCCTTTATTCCTTCAAGTACAAAGCTTTTCCCATGAGATCCAATGTATATACACTGAGATCATCCTCAATGAAGGACCTTATTAGTTTCTCCATCCTGTCAATGATACTTTTTGGAACATGAGTTGCTCTGATGACATACTGGGGAATGGCAGAGAGGCAAGTTTAAGCTAGCACCATTCTACCAAGAAAGGAGACATATTTACACTTCCAAATTGCTGATGCTGTGCCCTTAGAGCCAACCTAGGCAGTCTCCAGCCCCCCACGCCTAGGCATTTCAGGTAGCCCGTGGTGCCTTGGAGGGACTAGCTACCCGGCCTAGGCAACGCCTATGACAACTGGTATGTGTGGAAAGTTAGAAAAAGTTGGTGGATGGCAGATGATTTGGGTCATGGCTATCCAGCCCTATGATGTGCTCACTTGAATGATGATAAACTAAACTGCTATCAGAAACCCCAAGCAAAATGTGAGGTTATGGTCCCTTAGCACGCAACGAAAAGAACTCTGCAGACACGTGTCCGATATATTGTTTATCCACTAGCTGAATGATTGAGAAGATCAATGATTTGTTGGCCTGCCAAAATTGGTTTGATCCCTAACTGGAAATGTTAGACTTGACACCTCCCACAGAAAACTAAGCAGATGATAAGACTCAGAGTGGTTGTCGCATCACAGTTCATTGACTGGGGGAACTGCCATTGTGTGTCCAAGTGCAGATTTAAGGGTAAACAATAATTTGATAGAGTCCCGGTAAAACTGATTCAAGGGAAAACCTATAACGAAGCATATGAAAATCCATCACGTGATTTAACTCAGTATCGATAATGGGCAAGCATGTTAATGGAGAGTATGGAATGCAGTACCTTCCGAAGCTCATCCATAGAAAATAATCATGTGAGGTAAACAAAATTCCTCTAATACACAGTTTCTGTGCTGCCATGCACCCAAAAGATTGGTCCGTTTTGAAACATAATCTATCATGCTTGAACTGATGCTGGTTTTCCAAACATAATCCCGAAGTCAGACAAAGAGATCATCGCTGTCATCCAGAGAACTAGCATCAGGATTTTCTCTGTCTGAATTAAGACCCTTCTCCTCCACAGATTTAGTCACACCAACTGATTTTGCATCTGACTTGTATGCCCAAGAAGAACCAACCTTAACAGGAAAGGAATCACCATAAAGATCATCATAGATCCCACCTTTGGGAGTGGTTTTAACTTTGTTCAGGACCTGTTGTAGCTTATCGGTCACACCCTTGGGGAGACGCTATCTTCCTTTGGAAATGCTTGCTCTTTCCCTTTTGGTATGACTGTAGTTTGTACAAGAAACTCGTATTTACCAACAAGACTGCCTTCTTTTACATCTATCGGACCTGGTTCCGTCTCAACATCTGCACCATCTGATATACCAACTACTTCCAGCAAATTTCCACCAACTTGATCTTTAAATGCCACTCTTGCCTTCCTGCTCTTCTTGGCGGGTCTTTCCAACTGATGGTTATCATCATTTCCACTAGATGCTTTTCCTGAAGACTTTTTAGACTTTGACGCTAGATCTGATTCAGTGATGCCATAGCGGTGAATATTGTGTTATAGGCCACGACAGCATCTTCGTCAGAAGGGTCCGGAGGAGAAGGGAGATTAAGTTCAGCAGGAGCTGAAGGGGTGGGGAAAGGGGCAGTTGTGTTCTTTCTCAAAATGTAACTTCTCGTGGAAGCAGCAAACCGTAGTGACTGTCCAACTTCAAGCTCAACTGGATTGTCCTTTGTCAGTCTCTCATTTGCAACAGATGTACCATGGACAGACCCTAAATCAATAACAAAAATGCTGCAGGGAGAATACCAGGTGGATATATCAGTAAACACTAGCTCACCGATGAGGCCATTTCAGTTCAAAATACTAAAACTAAAATTTGCATGATGGACTTCCCCTAGCAATTTTTGTGACTTTTTGTACATACTTTCCATGAAAATCATAAAACTCATTCTCTTTGCAAGTACATGATTTCCTGGAAATAGGAAGACAGTAGGAAAATAAAAGTTTAACCTAAAAGTGAAACAAAACAATATTATTAGTATAAGTTTCAGAACTTCACTCCAATTTATCAAGAATATTATCGTGAACATGGTATTTGGATCTTTCCAGTAAATATGTGAGCAAATTATGAACAGTCTTGACCACATAGGATCTACAAATCACAATAGAGAGTTTTGAGCTCAAGGAGAGCTTATGGCTCAAAAATCCCATCCGAGAAACCTTCTAGGTTGCTAATAAGAATTGAGAACCCATACCATAAGCCATGTTGTAGTACATTTATACTAATTCATCCAAAGCTCAGAAAACAGACGCCTTCTGTTAAGGTTGTGTGACATACATTTTTAGTCCAACCAGCTAGCCTAGGCTTTTGGATAAAATGGCTTCCAAGAATAATATCAATGCACAAAATTTCAACATGTCTTAGGCTCAAACCTCATTACTGACAATTAAACATTATAACCCATTTGTTTTGCATTCCCAAACATGTCATGTTTGTGTTGGAGGCCTTTCCACATGGCCCATAGGCCTTCATGAGGGAGTATTAAGGTTGATTGTTATAAGTTACTAACCAACAAGTCAACAACCCACTAGCTAAAACTTTTGGGTGAAGTGGTTTCCTAACACCTAATAGTCATTCAGTTGGCTCTGTATTCTTCACTTAGATGGATTATATTATAAATTTAATCAGGATAATATATCTTTCTATCCAATTTTGTAAGCGACCGCACAATGCATGAGAGTAAACCTCAAAAACCTTAAACATTTGAGCAGTGGACATTTTTAAAAGTCATGGATTTAGATTTACAGATAGGAAACCAGCTCATGAATAAGTAATGATGACACGAATTATTCATTTGCCTCTCAACATGAGATTATCAGATATCCCAAATGTGAAACAACGCAAATCAAAAAATTATCGAATAAGGAGCTCGAGAGAGTGGAATCCTTTGATTACAATTTATAAGAAAACAAACTAATATATACATTTCTTTAATATGAGAAAGTATTCATAATAATTTTAAACACACTCATAAGATATAACATACTTTGTTTATAAAAATAAGGGATTTCGCAACACACACACACACACACACACACACACCCCACCCACCCCACCCCTTGTGAAATATGTTTTGTTAATGAATTACATATTTCATCTTGGTTTTGCATGTGTTTCAACATTGTGTTTTTGGATTGTTTTGAAAAATATAAGCTTTCATCATACACCAATTAATCAAAAGCAGAATAATGAAAATTTTCAATTAATTATATCAAATTTCAATACACATTATTTTATAAAACTAAGGAATTCAGCATATATACCCTTGTGTCCCTACTAAACATGCGTCTTATGAATTACATATTCCACCTTGGCTTTTGCATATGTCTCTATATGACCTTGTGTTATTGGATTAATTGGCAAATATAAGCTTTCATCAAAATTTTCAATTAACTATATCAAATTGAAGTTGAACTTTGTACTTTAACTAGATTTTTGGCACATGATATGCACGTGTATCAAAAATAGAATTGGTGCAAATAAAATTTATCAAGGCTTTTTTATGTACTTTTCTTTAGAGGCTTTTTGCTTTGATCCTAGAGAACTCTAAACTTGAATGGAAGAAGAAAAGACTTTTCATTTTTTTTCTTTTGTGGTTGGGAGTGGGGGGGGGGATAGGCATCATGTTTTCTCTTTAATAAATGTTGTTTCTTTTATTTCAGAATTCTTTGCTGAGATTAGAATCTTTAATAAATGTTGTTTTCTTTTTCTTTTGAGATAGAGATGTAAATGTATGGCTAGATTCAAGTTTAGCTGAAAGGTTGGTAAATGTATGTCTAGATTTTGTTTGGACGTGGCAAGGTCATGAGTCACTAACAAATTAACATTCTAATCAAAAGGGTGGAATAGTAGAGATAATACTAATTCTTAATTATCCATGTCACTGATGTATCAGCAAGCATACACACATATTCCTTGATTAGATATGACAATAATGTGGATAAGTTGAGACCATTTTGTTTAATGACATAGCTCTTAGATGGATAAATGAGGAAACTTTTGTAGTATGTGAAATAAATAATTTCTCAAAAACATATCAGTACATATGTAAAGATCTCTATAATTAACTGCCATGCTAAAGTAAATAAAATCAACAAGATTATCAGAAGTTAAACTGCACAGTTAAAAGATCTAACCTTCCATTCTTGTGGGGAACTACTGCGGCATGCTGGCGAGAGACAGATTGGTGATCCAACACAAAATCACAAGTAGTTACCTGCCTCCCAAATATATGCCTCCTCTTGTCCAAATTAATGCGATCAAGGACTTCCCCGTCCTTCAACACCTCAAGATAGTAAACCCCTGGCCGAGGCTCCATAGCCCAATCTGGAGGTTGCCAAGTGGACTGACCCCCACCCACCTGCGTGGCATGCCGAGGTGGCACAGGAGCTTCAACAACCATGGGTTTCGAGGCAACATGTTGTGAGTTCTGGACTCCGGCAGGTTGAACAGGAGGTTGGATGTTTGTTTTAGGAGCTGAAGAGGTTTTAGAAGTCGAATTGAGGGCCACGGAGAAGGGTTCAATAGATGGGCTTTCTTAAATCTATCGAGACCCCCTCCATACATTTCTTTTATTCAATTCAATAAACTGTGATTCAGAACCGTGCTACCTTAAAGTCCATCTCCAGTGCAGTTTTGCTTTGAAAATAAAAGGGCTCAAGACCTTCCCAATCCTTAGTTTTACCACAATGGGGTTATCCTTTTTATTTCAAGAACTCAAGTAAGTAACACCCTTTTTTGGTATCTGAGTGCACTGGCAAGCTGCAACAAGAAAACTAAAAAAGAATTATTTGATTGTTCGACAAATGATCAGTTGAAATTTCCAAATTTTGTAAATGCAATTCTTAACAGATGCCGATGCTATATACAAACAACAAATTGGCCAAAAAAATTTCTGAAATCTCCATCAGTACCTATAAGTACAGAAATTTGTATACAGTGAGAGCAATAGCAACTCATCACTCATCAGAGCAAAAAACCCTAATTATTGTGTCCAATATAAGTTTAGAAGCGAAGTTAACAGCGATCAATAAAAGAGGGAAGCTTTCAAATTCGCCCAACAATCTAACCAACATACTCCACCAAAAATTTCACTTGAGAATTAATGCCTAATTAAGTAAACAACAAAAGAAAACCCCAACTTTGAGACAAAAGCGGTAGCTTTAGAGAAATCAAAAACCCAGAGCTCTTGAAAATTAAGACGAACCGAAAAAATATGATTGAAAACCAAACCAAATGAAATCGAAAGCGCAACGGAGAAGCAGAGGAAAAGCAACGGGACTGTGACAAGATATATAATCAGATCAAAGAAAAAAAGTGTGAAAAATCGAAAGATTTGTGAAAAAGAAAAACAAGATGGTATTTTTAAAAGAAGGTAAAAAGCTAACCTTGACTAGACTTGAGAAGAGGGAGATGATTCAATTCTAGGGTTTCAGTTGAAGTGCGTCTGTGAGAGGAGACAGAACGGTTTCATTCGTTCTCACAGGGTCATCTTTTAATGGGCAATTTAAAAAAAAAAAAACCTTTTTTAATAAACCAGTGTTTCGCTATTGTCGGTAGGAAATCGAATAATAGGCCACCGTCAGGCAGCGATGAAAAAGGTGCGAAGAGGAGGGGGATGAGAAAGGAGGAGGAAGAAGATGGGAGGAGAAAGGAGACGAGGGAGGAGGAAGAAAGCAGGAGAGGTGAGAGAGAAAGAGGACGAAAGGGCAGAAAAAGTTTCTACCTGAGTGGAGAAAATTTTCTATGGATCGATTTTGATAATTTTAAAAATCGGTCTCTCTTAAAAATTATTTTAAACATTGATCTTCGACACGTCACGTCGGCGACGAGTGACGAGGGTTCGCTCCGCCAGCATGGCGCCCGCGCTGGTAGGAGCAGTGTTTTCTTCACCTGGAATGGCGGAGCTATTTTTTTTGGCTGCGTAGTTCTTTGTTTGGGGTTGCCAACCTCGAAAAAAAAATTTTTTTTTTGGCTTTGTTCGGAGTTATCAACTCTGAACAAAACACACTTTGACAAAACATTGCCGAAGTGTGCTTTGTCGGTGGTTGGCAACCCTTGGCAATGTCTTGGTTAATTTTTTTTTTTCTTCATTGCTTTGTCCGGGGTCGAGGTTGCCAACCTCAAGAAAAAAGAAAAAAACTTTGTCCGTTGAAGTAACTTTTTTTTCTTTATGGCTTTATTCAGAATTAGCAACCCCATACAAAGTAGACTTGGGCAAAAAAAATTGCTCGTGCCGAAGACAAAGAGCACTTAGCAAAATAATTGCCCAAGCTGAGCTGAATTTGAGTGGGCCCCCCTTCTCTCTCTCCCCCTCATAAACGTCAGATCTCAGCTTTCTCACTCTCTCCCTCTCTGCCCTAGCCCCTACCCTGGACCCCTACCGTCGCCGTTGTCGTGCTGTTATTGCCCCAACGTTGTCGGTAGTGCGTCCCTCACTCCACTCTCTCTCTCTCTCTCCCCCTTCTCTAGGGTTGGGGTCGCCTCCGTCGCCCCGATCCTGTTGCCCCGCCACCGTCGTCCTCTCTCTGTGTCTCTCTCTACCATGGTCTCTCTCCTCTCTTTCTCTTCCACTCTCCTCGCTCTCCCTCCAACTTGGGCAATCCTCACTCTCCTCTCTCTCTCTCTCTCACTCTCACATGATCTCTCTCTGTCACGATTCATTTTATTTTTTTGAAATTTATGAAATATTAACAATTAATTGTAATTCATTTAGACTGAAGGAAGGATCATTTGTTTTTACTGTGGATGCATTCTTCTTCGGTGATAGAGTTGTGTTTGAGGTAAGTGGCATTGTCAATCTGAGTTGTTATTTTTCGCGCCTTAGTGTTATTATAATATAGCTAAAGCAGTTTGATAATTTTTTATTCTGTCAACTAAATTAGGTACAATGTCTACAATATTTAGTGCAAATGTCCTTCTCATTTGTTGGTTTAATGGTTCATTAATAGTAGATAAAGATAATAACCTAAAATATGTTAATGGAGCAGTAAAACCCGTGATTGTCAGAAAATCAATCACATTGCATGAATTGGTAGAGAAAATCTATCAAATCACCAAAATTAATTCAAACGAGCATCAAATTCACTTGACATGCAACTAGCCAGTAGCATAAGAGCGTTTTACAGTCAGATGAAGATGACACTCTCAAACAGACCATTAAGCTAGGTGGTCAGCTACCACTTGGATGCAGGTAAATTCAGTATACTCAATTTAATTAAATATATCTATTTTTGAATATATTATTTTGTTCTAATTGTATGGTGAATGTCAAGAGACTTGGGACAAAACTCCAACGGGGCTTGCAATTCTATAGAAACGAGCTCAACGCGCAGAGCTCGGAGGGAGTTATCTGGGAGCCATACACAACTGGGACACTATAAACTTTGCCACCGGTTTGTTGAGAAGGCTCTAAGATATGGCCAGAACTCCACTGATCTGTTTCGAGATTGTTGAGATGCATATTCCAAATCGAATCCTCCGTCAGTTCGGGTTGACGCCTCGTATCCCTGATGTCGTCGATCAATTGATTCGGATAAACCACATAAGCGAGCACCTTCTAGCAGTAGAAGGAAACACTATAAATTAACATTCACAGTCATATATCCCACAATTTCTATCCTACAAGATTTGACTCTATGCAAGCAGTTGAGGTGTTAGCTTAGAGCATTATAAAACTCCCTGTTCGAAATTTTTGATTGTGGAGGGGTACTGTTGCTATTCAAGTATTGGACTTACCTACATGAGAGAAATTGTGAAGGCCGCAATTGTGAGAGGTGATCCCAAGTAACACTTATGACATAATGTTGTGAGCATGACCATAAACCTTTATTTTGAGCATGACATAAACCTTTATTGTGAGCATGGCCATTAAACCTTACTCACTTATCCAATAATTGATGGCTATTTTGTGTGCTTTTGTTAATATATGAGAAAGGAGGCTAATTCAAGACCTACTCTAGGGCCTGCTTGGTTAAGGGTGGAAGTGAGGAAGTGAAGAAGTGAGGAAGTGGTTATAGTTCCCTTTGAAACTTGGGAATTGGTTAGTAAGTTTTCCGGTGGTTGGATGTTATTGGGAAGTGTGGTTTGAAAAATGTTATGTCTTTTTCGGTGTTTGAATGGTAATATGGCAGTGGAAGTGAAAAAGTTGACCACAAAGTTGACCGCAAAATAATATTAAAATAAAAATTAATTAAGAAAAATAAAAATTGGACTATAATTAGAATGCAAGTGAGATACATGAGCAAATAATTAACTATTTTGTGCTACAACTTATTACAAATGAGATTTACATGACCACAAAATTAACTGTAGTATTCTGAAAATGAGAAAATGGTTGTGTAAAAGAGAAAATAGGGAAGGAAAAGAACTTTTTCCTTTTTCTTTTTCTGGTGTTCGGCTGAATAGCGGAAATAGAAAAAGACACTTCCCACTTCCTCACTTCCACCCAGTTCATTGAATCCAAACAGTCCCTATGGCTTCTAGGTTGTAACAATCTCATCACCCTCTCTAGCTCAACTAATCATGATTTTGTAGTTAAGTGTATTATCTCTTTCATCATTGATAACTTGTGAGTCCATACTGCCTCCTCCATGTCCACCCCTCCAAAACCATAGCCCTTCAAATTTCACAGTGACCTCATCCTTGGACCACACCATGTGAACTCTTCCCCACCTCATGGTGTAGTTTAGCCATAGAAGTTTAAACACAAAGCTCATCTTTGATAGTTCAGTCCCTTGTGTTTATACTGCCTTTTGTTTTCCAAGAACCTTCCTCCTTTACCTGCGGCATGATTGCCGCCAACATTGCCCCTTTGGTTAAGGGTGGAAGTGAGGAAGTGAGGAATTGAGGAAGTAGTAATAATTCCCTTTGGAACTTGGGAATTGGTTAGTAAGTTTTCCGGTGTTTGGATGTTGTTGGGAAGTGTGGTTTGAAAAATATTTTGTCTTTTCCGGTGTTTGAATGGTAATGTGAAAGTGAAAGTGAAAAAGTTGACCACAAAGTTGACCGTAAAATAATATTAAATAAAAATTAATTAAGAAAAATAAAAAATAGAATATAATTAGAATGCAAGTGAGATTTACATGGTCGAAAAATTAACTGTTTTGTGCTACAATTTATTACAAATGTGATTTACATGACCACAAAATTAACTGTAGCACTCTGAAATTGAGAAAATGGTTGTGTAAAAGAGAAAAGATAAAAGGAAAAGAGGTTTTCTTATTTTCCTTTTCCGGTGTTTGGATAGATAGGGAAGTGAGCAATTATACTTCCCTATTTCCTTATTTCCGCCCACTCCCTTGCAACCAAACAGCCCCTCTCTTGCTAACACAACCTTCTGTCTAGAGTGGTGACTCGTGGCATATTTAACAAAGCCTCCTTTGTATGAAAATAGTGCTGACCATCTAATAAAGTCCTTGTGCTAAAAACTCCAAAATGTTGAGAGAAACGTTACCATTGTTGTGAAAGTGTCTTATTTTCAAGTGGATCTCTTGATTGATTAAAGGGATTTTCATAATGTCCTTCGAGATGGATGGTTAATATATTTTTTCATGTTTTAGGGTTATCAAAACTCTTTATAAGGACTTTAATAATCCAGGGTTTATTAAATAGAAGGGAAAGTTGGAGAACTCTTTAGAAGCAAAGATGTAAATCAAGAAAAAAAAAAAGAGGATCGAGTAGAGAGAGCAATGAATACCTCTTTGTAGATCAAGCTAAAAAAGATACTCAACATCAGTGTGTAATTTATTCGCCACGAGAAAAGGTACTTTTCATCAATGTATGAGTTTAATATTTGGTGAGATGAGTACTCAATGTTCATGTTTGTATTGAGAAAAAGATTGAGATGTATGATTGCTCACTTATACTATCAGAAAATATGAGTATTATAAGAAGTAGCATAAGAATATGACTAGTAGTATAGGGACTTTTATGTACTATATAATAAAGAAGAGAAATCTCTCTCAACTCTCTCCTAATTCTCTTATTTGGTATCAGAGTTCTGAGGCTCATACTCAGAACCCTAACCCTTATTAATCAAACAACCCATATTATGTTTTCCGCGTTTTCTTTCTTTTCTTTTCTTTTCTTTTACCCCTAAATCTTCTTCTCCCCGATAGCCTAACCTATCGTTTTCACCAAACCATCAACCACATTTTCATCGCATCCATCACACCATCGATGAGACCCTGTCCATGACCTCTCCTGCGTCCGCCTTCTATGGTGGTTTTGCCTCCTCTTTGATTTAACCTTTGTCTTCAATCCGACATTCTCGAGATTAACTCGAACCGTGTGCAACCTGACACACATCCAGACCTGGCCCGACTTCCACTCAAATCATCTTCATTTCGATTCACCTCGTCTTCGACTTAAACCAGCAACCATCTTGACCTTGACTTCGACTCAATCTCGCAATGATAACGAACTCTGGACTAGTTTGTCATCTCTGGAAATCTTTTATAGGTTGAAAGAGTTTCCTACAACATGGTGTGAGAGATTTGCCTTAGTTATTTAGAAGTTTAGAGTTCATCGTTCTCAGAATGATTTGTGTTTTCTTTCGGCTTCATTAGGTAAAATGAATTCTATTGCTCATTTATGTGGATGATATAGAGATGATGCTTAAGGGATTAGTGAGTTGAAATTGTATTTGTAACATAAGTTTCAAAGAAGGATTTAGGATAGTTGCAACTGTTTTGGGGCATTGAGGTAACCAGATCGAAAAAAGGGATCTTTCTCTCTCAACTGAAGTGTGTGTTGGGCATACTTTAGGAAGTTCGTATGTTAGGGTGCAGACCTGTGAATTTGCCAATGGACTCCAACTCTAAGCTACTGCTAGATCAGAGGTAGCTTTCTGGATAATCCAAGGTGCTTCAAGAAGCTTGTAGGTAAGCTGAATTGTCTTATAACTCGACCTGATATTGCATACTTATTAGTGTAGTGAGTCAGTTTTTATTTGCTTCACAAATAAGTCACTTGGATGCTGTAATTCAAGTACTTTGGTATTTGAAGTGTGCCTTGGCAAAGGACTCTTGTATTCAGATTGTGGTCATGGACATGTAACTAATTTTACGGATGCAGAGTGGGCATGATCACCAATTGATAAATAGTCGTTATTGTGTGTTTGTTAGAAAACCTTGTATCATAAAAGCGTAAGAAGCAACCTATGATTTTAAGATATAGTGCTGAGTCTGAATATCGAGCCATGACCGATACCACATGTGAATTAGTTTGGATACGAGATCTCTTGAGTGAACTACATCTTCTGCCTTCACTACATATATATTGTGATAATAAAAAGGCTATTCACATTGCAGAAAATACGATTTTTCATGAGCATACCAAGCACATTTGGGTGGATTGTCATCTTGTTCGTTAGAAAGTTTGAGAGAACAAGATCATTGAATTCAACAAGTTTTTCTACTAACCAGTTAGTAGACATATTGACAAAACCTCTTGGAGGCCTTGGATTTGGAGCATTTATGACGAGGTGA
Source organism: Agave tequilana (assembly GCA_038442645.1). Lineage (NCBI taxonomy): Eukaryota > Viridiplantae > Streptophyta > Magnoliopsida > Asparagales > Asparagaceae > Agave > Agave tequilana. Next base: position 27,481 of record JAVJIF010018270.1, read on the forward strand.
GCATGTATGATATATATGCTCCAACTTTAGGGAGAGTTAAGAATATAAGTAGGATAGGAGTGGCATAAGAATATGATTTGGAGTAGTATAGGGACTTTTATGTATTATATAATATAATAGAGATTAAATATGTCTCTTTCTCCTAATTCTATTATCATACTCTATGTTATCATAGTAAATCTCTCTCGATGCTCTCCCTGTTAATGTAGGCCGGTTCAGCGCGTAAAATATTAGGCCTCTTGTATTTTTCTTTTGTTTTGTAGAGCTCAATATCTAATGAAAGGCTCGATGGTTCTCGATTCCGCTCAGTTCGTAAAACCCTGGTCACGGTCACAACAATCATACTTCAACACGCCCTCGCAAGACAAACTCTCTTTTTATAAGCCAAAACTTGATCCTTTTTTGCGTAGCGGTAGTTTTTGACCCTCTTTCTAAATACGTGTTCAATGAGATTTGAACGTGAATTACTTTGTTGCAATCTTAAGGTTCACACCACTGAACTAAAACTTTAAAGTTGTGATAAGGGTTAAGAAAAATGTTTTGTACACTAACAACCTCAACCTAAACTACATCATCAATTTTGTTCCATTGTGGGTTTAGATTTGCCTTCAATATATTAGAGCAAGTTTGCCTTCAATGGTGGAGAATCACTACTCAAATATGGGAGGTTCTCATTTTCAAAGGCCCTTGAAACTTTCCTAACATCCAAGAAGTTTGCTTGTGCTTAAGTGAATCTCTTGATTCTTATGTCTCCAATATGACCTTTCAATATAACAATTATTTGCCAGAGTTAAGAGCGATACAATACGTGAAATCACCTAGAGAGGGGTGAATATGTGATATGCTAATCTAATACGAAAATAAAAACTTTAACCAACAAGCCTAAACAAATATGAGTACATAAACAATATTAAACTCACAGCCAAGAAATGAAGTCGTATATCCTGGAAGGACTCTGAATCTCTCTACACGATTCCTCTTAAAATAAGAGTTGAGGTGCACAATTGCTTTCTTGGTTTTAGAGTATAAACAAACAATATCAAGCATATAAAAATAAGCAAGTACAATTATGCAAGATATAACAAGAGTGACTATATAAGAGAGAGAAGAGCAATCGCATATACGGGAGATTTGTTTCGAGGTTCGAATAACTTGCTCTACGTTCTCGCTTTCACCGCAATGAAGGATTTTTACTATAACTGATCTCGCAAGATCACTCGGTGCCGCAGCACCTACCAGCTTCCTCAAGAACTCTTGGACCCGCAAGTCCCTCAGTCGTTCCTGCAAGAACACCAACACACGAGCCCGAAACTCGTTCGAGGTCGCAACCTCCAACCACTCATAATATAAAGAATGGAAACAACTTGTGATCAACTCCTTAACAACAAACAAAATTCTCTCACAAACAAGAATCCTATAAAATAGATATAGAGATGATACCTCAAGCTTGTGTGAGAAAACTATAGAAGATTAAAAGTTGAAAGCTAAAGAAAACTTTTGTAAAACTGAAACACAGATTGAAAAGAATGGCCATCTAGAAACTTGATAAATTTTGCAAATCTTGATATTAAACACTCTCTAATTACTCTTATTTATAGGAGAAGGTCTCACTTCTATTTATAGAAGAAAATTAGAGACCATTACCCAGTAAATCTAATCATTAAAAACATATTAAATGCCCTTAAAAACAAAAACTATCCGTTAGAGATAAATCTGGGCTAATAAACAAAGGAAATAATCGTTGGGAGGCAAAACAGGCAATTTTGACTGCTGACAATCGACCAAGCGATCGACCGGCAGTGGCTAAATAAATTAGCCGTTGTCGGTCAACCGGGCGGTCGACCAGCCGAGTAGTTCTCTGAGTTCAGTCTTGAGTTCAGAGCCAACGGTCGACTGTCCTGGGCCTCCTCAAACAAGGCTAAGCCAGTGGTCTATCGGACGGTCTACCGGGCTCAGAGCCAAATAGCTCTATGCACGTTGTGCACATCCGGTCGATTAGGCGGTCGACCGACAGAGCTTTTGCTCTTTTTTTAAATTTTTTAAAAATCAAATAAATTTTTATAAATTCTAAAAAAATAAGTTCATGAAAATTCTTTTGAGCACAAATATGTATGATTAAAAAATCAAGACATAATTCAAACATTTTGATCTTCTTTTTGTAATATCAAATTCATTATGAAACAATAAACACTTTTAAAATAAGGTTTTGTAAAATCTAAACTTTAAATGTAAATTCATTTTCAACAAAACTCAATAGACTATTGTCAAAAAACTTGGGTGTGTGAGAGCTTGAGCAATCAAATCTAACCCAATCCTTACAAGAATCTAGACTTACAAACATGTGAACTCAAGTCTTTTTGATTTTCTTCTCTATCTTGCCTTGATCCAAATTAGATTCTTTGAGTTTGACTCCTCTTTGAGTGCTAAATGTATTCTTTATATTTGAGCTCTTGAATTTACACTTGTTAGCTTCAAAACTTGACTTTAAATCTTTTGTTGAAGCTAAACACTTGAAGTAAGATCTTGATTAAAATCTGAAATTTAAACATGTAAGATCATTAGTACTATAACTACATGAGTTAATCATCATCAAAACTAGAGTAATGGGCCTTCGGGCCAACAATCTCTCTTTTTATAATGACAAAACTCATGGAGTTATATATGTATGGATTAGAGAAGAGTTCTAAAAAAAATTCCCCTTAACTCATGCATAAATATAAACATATAAAAATATTCAATAAAACTCTAAATACAAACAAATATGCATAAACAAGCAGACATATGTATAAAAACATAAATAACATGCACGGATAAATTTTTAAAAAGGGGGAGAAAATAAGAGTTAAGTTACACAAACTAAAAAAAAAATAAGATTCTCTAATGCATAAAGGGGGGTGAATAGATATGCTAATCTAAAGTGAAAATAAAAATGTTAACCAACAAATCTAACCAATATAAGTACATAAACAATGTTAAACTCACAACCAAGAAATGAAGCCGTATACCCCACGAAGGGCTCTGAACTTTTCCTCACGATTCCTCTTAAAATAAGAGTAAAGATGCACAATTGCTTTCTTGATTTTAGAGTATAAACAAATAATATGAAGCATACAAAGATAAGCAAGTATAATTATGTAAGATATAAACAAGAGTGAGTATATAAGAGAGAGAAGAGCAATCGCAAATACAGGAGACTTGTTTCGAGGTTTGAGCAACTTACTTTATGTTCCCGCTTTCACCGCAATGAAGGATTTCTACTATAACCTATCCCGCAATATCACTCGGTGCTGGAATACATACAAGCTCTCTCAAGAACTCTTGGACCCACAAGTCTCTCGCTCATTCCCGCAAAAAAACACCAATACACGAGCCTGTAAACTCGTTCGAGGCTGCAACCTCCAACCACCAACAATACGAAGAATGAAAAAACTTGTGATCAACTCCTTGAACACAAATAAAATTCTCTCACATACAAGTATCTTATAGGATAGATATAGAGACTAGCTCAAGCTTGTATGAGAAAACTATAGAAAATTGAAAGTTGAAAGCTAAAGAAAGCTTTCGTAAAACTGAAACACAAAGATTGAAAAGAATGGCTCATTAGAAACTTGATAAACTTTGCAAATCTTAATATTAAATATTCTCTAATCACTCCTGTTTATAGTAGAATGTTAGAGACCATTACCCAGTAAATCCAATCAATAACATGTTAAATACCCTTAAAGATAAAACGTATCCGTTGAAAATAAATCTGGGCTGATAAATAGAGGAAATAGCTGTTGGGATGCAAAACAGGCAGTTTTGACTGCTGACAGTCGACTGACAATGGCTAAATAAATTAGTCGTTGTCGGTTGATTAGTATCCATATTTGCATTTTATACCACCCTTATACCTTGCATATTATATATTAAATGTGATTTTTAACTCATATTCTCTCTATTTTTGCAGATCTCCACTTTAAAGAGGAAAAGTAATTAACCACCTTAATTAGTGATAATTAAGGGGGTTAATTAAAAATTAACCCAAGATCAAATCAGATCTCACCAGGATCTGAGCGCCAAGTGGAGAATCTAACCAGCCCACATGGCCAACGACCTAACCACCAGATCCCAACAGAAAATCTGGACTCAACGGCCGCAACCGTGCCGCGCCCATGCCGCGCCGCCGCGGCAATCCAGAGGCCGTTGAGCCTAGGATTTCGTGCCAACGGTCAAGATCTGATAAGATTCTCAAATTTGCCTATAAATACCTGGGCAGAGATCTGCGCGAGCTCCAGTGAAGAGAGAGGGAAAATTTTGGATTAGTTGTAATTTTTGTTTTAGGATTTGAGTTCTTCTCTCCTTCCTCCTTGATCTCTAGCTAAATTGAGAGAGAGAGTTCTTCACTTGAGAGATTGTAATCAAGACTTGTGACAACCTTGAAGCAAAGATTCAATGGAGCTCTCATCTTCTTTTTACTAGAATTGAGTATGCTTTCTCTTCTTATGCTTTTAATTCTTGCATTCAATTTCTAGTTCTAGTTTAATTCTAGTTGAGTTGTTTAGATCTTTGATTTCCATGGAGTATTATAGCTTTCTTGTTAGTGTAATGGAAGGCTAGTTTCTTGAATGCATGGCTAGCTAAGCTCACCTAGCTACTACTAGCTCTAGTTGATTGTAACTTCAATTCTTGCATGCTTTCAAGATTCTTGTGAATTCTAATGGAGAATGTTGTATCCTTGGGTGATTGCTTGTAAGATCTCTTGATGAATTGTGTATCTCTTATAAAGAGCATTTGATTGGATCAAAAGGTTGGATTACCATTGGTTATGTCATTTGATTAGCAAGAACAACTCAAGCACTTCAAGCTAACTTTGTAGTTAAGCTTTGAAGTCCTAAAGAGTTTGATTCTTCTCACCTTTGCATTAAATGAGTAACAAGCCTATATTTCCTCATTGCACACCTAGTAAGAGAACCTAGTATTCAAGAAGAGCATTCTAGTTAACTCACTAAAAGGAACACTAAGTCTTCAAGAAAGAATACCACACATTTGAACATGCAAGTCATTCTCAATTGTCTATGATTCTTGATGAGACAATATTGCAATCAACAATAGAGGTAGTATGTTAGCAAGAAGGTTGAGAAATGCTAGCCATGCATCTTTCTAATCAAGAGAATCAACACATTTCATTTTAGCATTCTTTTCTTTTCTTTACTTCAACACACTTCATTCACTTCATTTCACTTCTTATTCACAATGCACCACCACCAATCCACAACTTCTTGTATATTGTTTTCTCTTGTGTGATTAACAAAGAAGAGTATTGTTTCTTGTCTCACTAGTATCGTGAAAGCTTCTACGCTTGCTCTCCTCGTGGTACGACTCGATATAGCTACTCGCTATAACGAAAGATTGAAACAAGGTATAATAATCAAATATTCAAAGTAAACAAGATCAAAGGTAAATTCTAAACTCTAAACCATCTCTTAAATACCTGATTCTTGTACAAATACATCATATACCTTGTGAGAGTTCAATCAAATTTTTGGCGCCGTTGCCGGGGAGAGCAACGGTATTTTTACAAGTGAGAAACTAAACAATATATCTTCTCTGTTGCAGGTACAGGTTGAAGATTCAGAAAATTTTGCACAGCAGAATCATATAAGCGGACCTGGGCCTCTGCTCTCGAAAGCAGAGACCAGGATCCCTCTGACTTGCCGCGTTCCCGCGGCAAAAGCCGCGGTTCCGCGGCAAGAAGGAGATCACTACTGATCTGTTTTCTGCAGGGCTTGCGGCTTTGCTAAAAACTGCTGCCTATATACCTGAAATCTTGTATTCTTCACCTGATATTTGTTAATCAACAGTAAAAGATTGGTTGTAATTGTTGATAAAAATTGTTTAGACATCTTGCGTTATAGGCACGTGTCTTTCAATTTCTTTCAATTTACTGTTGAAGATTGCGGGGGGCAAGGTACGTGAAGCATAGCATATAGACTAGGGCTCACTCGTTGTATGATTTAATTTCGCTTTGAGTGATTCTTGGTTGTTTACATTGTACACTTGCACGAATCTACTTTAAGGGCAAATCCCATAACAAAGATAAGGTGGGGATTTTATCACCCCTTCCTTAGCCCACAAACCATTTTCCCCACGCATTCACTATCCTAAGCTTCTAATTAAAATTGCTAGACGTTGGCCCCTAGGGACATCCGGACTCATCTAGGAGATTTTCCTAAGGGGGAAAAGTGTTGGAAAGTGACTTCCGTGTAATCGGTGTCTAGGAAAGGGGTTAAGGGCCGAAAGCCCGAAGGAAGGTGGTTACTTAATTAAGGAACGTCTCCGGACGGAAAACCTCCCACCAACTTTACCCTTCCCTGGCCGATTTGCTTATAGTCAGTGTCTGCACCGAACCTCCTGTGGACGATCTATTGTTAGGAGTCGTCTAGGGCAGAAAACCTAGAAGCTAGGATTGATTTCTTTTCTTTTCTCTTGATTGTTATTTTTCATTTTTCGATTGTTTGAAAGGTGCACGTTGGTTGTGTATTTGCATGCGTGAGTGGTATCGAGAACCAATTTCTTCTAGGCTTGTGAGAACTTCTACACTGCCTCACACAACACCACTCAACACAACCATGACGAATAACGTGTCGCTGCAGGACAAGTTCTATCCGATCCGCACATCGATTCCTTCTTGTATTCTCCTCCCGGACACTAATGACCATAATTTTGAGTTGAAACCTCAGTTCATAAACACTCTTCCACGATTTCACGGATTAGAATCTGAGGATGCTTACATCTTCATACGAGAGTTTGAAGAAGTATGCCTCATGATGAGGATTTCCCAGTTAAGTGAGGATGCTGTGAGACTTAGATTTGTCCCATTTGCACTAAAGGATATTGCGAAGAAGTGGATGTACAGTCTTCCTGTCAGCTCAATCTCTTCATGGGATGATTTCGTTAAGGTCTTCCTTAAAAAATTCTATCCCATCCATAAGACAGCCCTCATGCGCAAAAATATAATGCAATTCAAACAAGAGCCCAATGAGCCATTCTGGAAGTACTTTGAGCGCTTTAAGGATTTAGTAGCCCTGTGTCCCCATCATGGTATCGAGAAGTGGCGCCAATGCCAGATTATATATGATGGGCTGGACTATCAAACTAAGACTCTCCTTGAAACCATGTGTCAAGGAGAATTTCTTAAGAAAGATGAAGACCAGGGCTGGGACCTTTTTGAGGCTTTAGCGGAGAAAACGATCCAGTGGGAATCCTGCTCTGAGAAACCCACACCAACAACTTCCAGATCTGGTTTACATTCTATAGGATCCTCAATAGCAGCTGAAGCTAAGATCACGCAGTTGATGAAGAGGATTGAATTGCTGGAATCAAGGGAAAATTCTGTCGTTAGTCAAGTCAACCCATCTTCAGTAGGTAGCCCACCACGTATGGCTAGCTCTGCACCTATAATTCACCCGGGTTGTACTTTTTGCCATGATCTGAATCATATGTTGGAAGAGTGTCCTGTGTATTACTCTCAAAATTTTCAGGAGAGTATGAATGCCGCATATACCAGACCTCCATACAATCCTTATTCCAAGACCTACAATCCAGGATGGCGTAACCATCCTAATTTCTCATGGAGTCAGTCTGGTCCTGAGCAGTCTAGACAACAATTTCCACATCAACAATATCCTGCTCAGGCACACCCACCTACTTACCAAAACCCACCAAATTTCAATTCGTATCAGAGTCCACCCAGATTCCAACCATTCCAAAATTCTGTGCCATATCAAGCCAATTTTCAACCCCAATATCAACAACAACAACAGCATCCACCACCCAATCCTTCAGATAAGAAAATTTCCGAATTGGAGAAAATGATTGAGACTTTGTCCAAAACACAAGCTGCAATGATGAACAATCAGCAGCAGGACATGAATAAACTGCAAATCCAAATAGGACAGTTGGCTAATTCCTTGACTGAAAGGCAAAAAGGAATGCTGCCTAGCCAACCTGTGCCTAATCCCAGAGCCCATTTTCCTCTGCATGAAGTTGAAGACCTAGGACCTAGTCAGAGCCAATGTCAAGCCATTCACATCCTTAGGTCTGGAAAACATGTAGACAACAAAATCTCAAATCAGTCTCCAAAATTTGTTCCAAAATCTGTGTCGAATCCATCAACTTCTGTTCCAGTTCAACCTTTGCAAAATATTCCTTCATCAAGTTCACAACCCTCCACGTCTCAATCAAAAGGAAAAGAGAAAGTTGATGAGCAGACTTATAAGCCTATTGCCCCATTTCCGAATAGGCTTACGAATCATAAGAATAATGCTCATATGGAGAAGATCAGAGAGATATTTAACCAAGTACAAATCAATGTCCCTCTCTTGGATGCTATTCAGCAAGTACCATCATATGCAAAGTTTCTGAAAGAGATGTGTACTAAGAAAAGAAAGGCAAATGTCCCTAAGAAAGTCTTTTTGGCTTCCAATCTGAGTGAATTGCTTAATGGTCCAATCCCTGTGAAGTACAAGGATCCAGGGAGCCCTACCATCTCTTGTATCATAGGGCAGACTACAGTGAATAGGGCTTTGCTAGATTTGGGCGCTAGCATCAATCTTCTCCCCTTTTCTGTGTACCAACAGTTAGGATTGGGCAACCTTCGTCCAACCCAAATGACTATTCAACTGGCTGATCGTTCTGTTAAGATTCCTAAAGGGGAAATTACGGATGTCTTAATACGGGTGGGGGAATTCATTTACCCCGTTGATTTTGTTGTTTTGGAAACACAACCCGTACATAATCACAGAGCGCAAACTCCTGTCATTTTAGGACGTCCATTCTTAGCCACAGCAAATGCGATCATTAACTGCCGAAATGGATCGATGCGGCTGACATTCGGAGATATGACGAAGGAGGTGAATGTCTTCCATCTGGGAAAGCAGCCAAGGGATGTGGAGAGTGACTCATTTGACGTCAACTTGATAGAGGGATTGACCAGCGAACACGTGGAGGAGATGGAGTACGAATCTGAAGAGGAATTCGAGTTAGACACTGATGACCTAACTCTTGATCAGATAGTTGGAACGAATGCTGAAAAGAGTACTAATTCCACTTCTATTCTTCCCTTGCACCATGAGCAACCTGTTATAGATCCTGTCCCTTCTGCCGAGCTTAAGGTTCTTCCTGGTCATCTCAAGTACAAGTACTTGGATGATAAAGAATCCTTTCCGGTCATCATTGCATCCAATCTTACGGAACAACAAGAAGAGGACCTATTGACTGTGCTAAGGGAGAATAGAGAAGCCATAGGCTGGACCATGGCTGATATTAAGGGAATTAGTCCTACGATTGTCCAACACAGGATTCACTTAACGGAAGATGCTAAGCCGAAAAGAGACCCACAGCGTCGACTAAACCCGATTATGCAAGAAGCTGTTAAATCTGAGATAATGAAACTATTAGACAATGGGATTATCTATCCTATATCTGATAGTCAATGGGTTAGTCCTGTTCACGCTGTGCCGAAGAAAGCTGGCTTTACTATTGTGGAGAATGAGAACAAAGAATTGATACAAACACGTCTTCCTACGAAGATTCGAGTTTGTATTGATTATAGGAAATTGAATAGTGCCACACGTAAAGACCACTTCCCACTTCCGTTTATCGATCAGATGCTGGAGAGATTGGCGGGACATGAGTATTATTGTTTCCTGGATGGATATTCAGGATATAATCAGATTCCAATTGCGCCCGAAGACCAAGAAAAAACGACCTTCACCTGTCCATTTGGAACTTTTGCATACCGTCGGATGCCCTTCGGTCTTTGCAATGCTCCAGCAACATTTCAACGTTGCATGTTGAGCTTGTTCTCGGATATGGTGGAAAAATTTTTGGAAATCTTTATGGATGATTTTTCAATATATGGGGATACATTTGAGCAGTGCTTGTACCACCTGAAACTGGTTTTACAACGATGCACGGAAAAGAATTTGACACTTAATTGGGAAAAGTGTCACTTCATGGTTAAGCACGGGATTGTATTGGGGCACAAGATATCGAGCGTCGGAATCGAGGTAGACAAGTCTAAGGTGGAGGTTATCACCAAGCTCACTGAACCACAATGTTTAAAAGACATTAGATCTTTCTTAGGGCACGCTGGCTTCTATAGGAGGTTCATTCAAGGGTTTAGCAATATTGCGAGACCCTTGACAAATCTCCTAGGAAAAGATGTACCCTATATCTTTGATGAAGAATGTCGAAAGTCATGGAAAGAGCTGAAGGATAGACTTGTCTCTGCGCCGATAATATCTGCACCGGACTGGACCAAGCCCTTTGAAATTATGTGCGATGCCTCTGACTTTGCGATAGGCGCTGTTTTAGGACAGCGCATTGAAAACAGGCAGCACGTGATATACTATGCTAGCAGAACGCTTAACGATGCCCAACTGAATTACACGACCACTGAAAAAGAGTTTTTGGCAGTCGTTTTTGCGTTAGAGAAGTTCCGACAATATCTGCTAGGGTCCAGGACCATCATTTTTACTGACCACTCCGCCCTGAGGTACTTGATGCAAAAGAAGGACGCAAAGGCAAGATTGATTAGATGGATCCTTCTTTTGCAAGAGTTTGACTTGGAGATAAAGGATAAAAAGGGCGTTGAGAACGTGGTTGCGGATCATTTGTCAAGGATCCCAAACGCTCCTCATGAGAAAATACCTATTAATGAAGACTTTCCTGACGAGCACATTCTGGCGATGAGTGGAGAGCCCTGGTATGCTGATATTGTTAACTACCTTGCTACCAGGCAAATTCCTTCCCATTGGTCAGGACAAGACAAACATCGTTTTCTGAGCCAGATGCGGTTTTTCTTTTGGGATGAACCGTATCTATTCAAGTACTGTCCTGACCAAATTATTCGAAGATGCCTTCCGGAGGATGAACATCAGAGTGTCTTGACATTCTGTCACAAGTTAGCTTGCGGTGGACACTTTGGTCCACGAAAAACTGCGGAAAAAGTGCTCCAGAGTGGATTCTACTGGCCCACTCTCTTTAAGGATGCCTTTACCTTTTGCAAGCTTTGTGATAGATGTCAGATGACGGGTCGGATTACTCAAAAGAACATGATGCCCCTCACACCCATTTTGGAAGTCGAAATTTTTGACCTCTGGGGCATTGATTTCATGGGACCCTTTCCTCTGTCCTACGGCAACCAATACATCTTGGTAGCCGTAGATTATGTTTCCAAGTGGGCTGAAGCGATTCCTACACGGACTAATGACAATCAAGTTATCATTAAATTTTTAAGAGAGTACATCATTTCACGCTTCGGAGCCCCCCGTGCGATATTGAGCGACAATGGGAGTCACTTCTGCAATAGGGCTTTTGAAGCCTTGATGCGAAAATATTCCATTACTCATAAATTGTCCACGGCTTATCATCCTCAGACCAATGGGCAAGTTGAGGTCACAAACAGACAGATAAAACTCATTCTGGAGAAGACCGTAGGACAGAATCGTAAGGATTGGTCCGTCAAACTGACTGATGCCTTATGGGCATACAGGACTGCTTACAAGACTGTCCTCGGGATGTCTCCGTACCGAGTTATATTTGGAAAAGCATGCCACTTGCCCGTTGAGTTAGAACATCGTGCACTATGGGCTTTAAAGCAACTGAATCTTGATTTGGATAAAGCCGGTGTTCTCAGGAAGCTACAATTATCCGAGCTGGAAGAGTTACGAAACGAGGTATACGATAATGCTCGGATCACAAAGCACAGGACCAAGCTGTTTCACGACAAAGCCATTCACAGAAAGATTTTTGTTGTCGGTCAACAGGTTCTGTTATACAATTCTCGACTCCACCTTTTCCCTGGTAAGCTACGTACCAGGTGGTCAGGACCTTTTATTGTGCAGACTGTCTTTTCTCACGGAGCAGTCGAGATTCTTGATCCATCCAATGGCAATAAATTCACTGTAAACGGACAACGTTTAAAGCCATTTTTCACCACGGAGTCATTGTCACAAGACGCTCACGAATTGGGTCTTTCCGACCCAATTTATTTGTGACTTTTCCATCTGTATATTTTCCCATGCATTCTCTTGAAAATCATTTGGGGACCTCTTTTGTAAATATTTCTCTTTTACATTTTGTAAATAAAAAAATTTTTTTTTTTTTTTTGGATTTTTGAACAGAATTTCAAACCCTAGGATTCCTTTCATATTCAAAACATTTTGACCAAGGGTTGTAATTCAAGATTTGACCTAGGGGTACTTTTGGAAGTCCCACTTTTTCTTTCCTTTATAAAACATCTCCTCCCTCATTCATTTCCACTCTCCCGAGAATATCTCTTCAGATCTAAAGAGCTTCCTCCATAGCCGACCTGCCCCCAAGTTCTGATCCCCAAATTCCACCAATCCGCCGCGCCCCTGCCGCGCCACCGCGGCATCTCTGTCAGATCAGGCGCGCCGGAAAAGCCTAGATCGACTGTTTTCGTTCTCTGGAGGCAGATACAGATCCAGTTTTCCCGAGGCTCTCTCTGTGCATTCTGCACCAGTCTTTTTGGTTTCCCCCCAAGTTAATCCGGGGGTGGTTTGATCTCTTGTTCATTACTCTAATTTGCATTGTTAATTATGGCTCCTAGTTTTTTTGTGGAAAGGGATTTCTGTCAAATTTTGAATAATCAAAGGGGATTCGGGCATATATTTTTAGATCGTATACATGCGTGGAATTGGTCTTCTTTACTTTATGATATCCAGAACGATGATGCATATTATTGCCCTACTTTGGTCAATACATTCTATGACACATTAGATCGTGCATCTATTAACTTTGACACTAATGAATTCACGGTTCATATGCCATTTGGTGACATCATTGTCACCATTCCACTCATTTCCGATATCACTGCTGTGCCCATTCATCCCCATTACACTGAACCTTTGCCACTTATTGATTACATGTTTATCATGGGAGACCGTTGCACTGAACAAGACCGTGGGCTCAAAGCCCAATCCACATTCAGGAATGTACATTGTGTTGGACGTTGGCTCCAACGCAATATTTTTGGATTAGATCATACCACATCTTTCAACAGACCTGTATTACAAATCATTCATGATCTCATGACTTACACACACACGGTCTGTTTAAATCGGGCTATTTTTCATGCCATACTTGATAACTCCTCTCGCACTCGCGGAGCAAAATTTTCTCATCCCGTCTTGATTACACGTTTGTGTAAAGACTTTATTTCAGACGATGTATTTGCCTCCTTTGATCGAGTGTATGTTGTAGCAGAGAAACCCACCAGTGCATACACTGGCTGCTTACACACCCTCTGGACACCTAGTGCCCAACCAGAAGATATTCCTGCGGAATCCTCTTCGGAGGAAAATGTAGAGGAGGTAGACGAGTCTCAATTTTGGAGACAGGAACCACCCACTGATTCGCGAGCCTTCATGTCCACTATCTGGAAGGGCATGAAGAAAATATTTAGAGGTCAGGTAAGGCTGAGAAAGAAGGTGGAGGAGCAATCTTCCAGGTTAGAGGAGCAATCCTCTAGGCTAGATACTATTGAGGCGACATTAAGGAGGACACAATCAGCTGGGCCGAGCACCACATCGGTTCCAAAAAGGAGGAGGGAGTGACTTTTCACCTTTTACCTGTTTCATGCATTCTTTTTATCTTGCATACATCGAGGACGATGCATGAGATAGGTATGGGGGGGTAGATACTAACTTAGGATTTTTCATTTTCTTGTTAGGTTTTTTATTTTTTTTAGATTTTTTTTTTTTAGATTTTCCACTTTCTTTTTAGATTTTATCTTTCCTTTTAGAAAAATATAAAAAAAAAAAGAAGAAATTCTTTGATCCATGTTTAAAGAATCTAATTTGAAATTTAGGGATTAAGGAAGCTCTTAACTAGGATTTCTAATTATAAGTTGAAAAGAAGAGTTTTGTTAGATTTTTAGGTTAAGTAATAAAGGATTAGAAAAATTACTTGATTTCAATTCTTTCTTTAGATATGAACATTGAACATATTGAAGGAATAATCAAAGACTTAGTGACTTTATTTGCATATATATATAATAAATAAATAAAAAAAAAAAAAAGTGTGTATATAAATAAGAAAAAAAAAAAAAGAAAAAAGAAAAAAATCACCGATTAAGCTGGTTGGCCGTGCCTCATGAAGCATTGCTGGTCACGCCTAAAAGTGAGAATAAATACTTAGCCACTGATTAAGCTGGTTAGTCGTGCCTCAGGAAGCATTACCGGTCACGCCTAAAAGTGGTTAAGTCCTTAGATTCCTAAGTGACCTAGTTTACTCGAGTCTTCGAACCCGAGGGATGTATTCTCATCTGGTGCCCTAAGACCGTCTGGTCTGGGAGTCATCGGTAAGAAGCTCGCTACATGGGTAGACTAGGAAACTAAGGATGATAAGGGAATGTAAATAAATAAACATTGTATATACACATATATAAAAAAAAAAAAATATATTATACATATAAGTAAATAAATGAACTTAGTCTGAGAGAGATCCTTCATATTTATAGATGTAAATATCCTAAGATTGATGCAGAATCAGGTTTTTTATCTTTTCCCGAAAATCTTAACCTAAAATGAAAACAATACTCCAATTAGATACTTATAAAAGGAATGAAAAGTTAAGAGTAACCTGAAACCTATAGGTCAAATTAAAATCTTTAAAGCATGGATCAAAAATTTCACTAAACCCTTTTATTTTCTTTTTGGATTTTGTGGGTGTAATCCGCTGAAAACCCTCAGGAGACAACACTCCTCCTCTAGGGTAACCTAGAGGTTTAACGGCTTGTTGCACGTGCTCAGTGCAATCGTGTCACCTACGAAAGTGGTGTAATAATTAGTTAGGATTTTTCTTTCTTTTTTCTTTTATTTTTGCTCGAGGACGAGCAAAAGCTAGGTATGGGGGTGTGATTAGTATCCATATTTGCATTTTATACCACCCTTATACCTTGCATATTATATATTAAATGTGATTTTTAACTCATATTCTCTCTATTTTTGCAGATCTCCACTTTAAAGAGGAAAAGTAATTAACCACCTTAATTAGTGATAATTAAGGGGGTTAATTAAAAATTAACCCAAGATCAAATCAGATCTCACCAGGATCTGAGCGCCAAGTGGAGAATCTAACCAGCCCACATGGCCAACGACCTAACCACCAGATCCCAACAGAAAATCTGGACTCAACGGCCGCAACCGTGCCGCGCCCATGCCGCGCCGCCGCGGCAATCCAGAGGCCGTTGAGCCTAGGATTTCGTGCCAACGGTCAAGATCTGATAAGATTCTCAAATTTGCCTATAAATACCTGGGCAGAGATCTGCGCGAGCTCCAGTGAAGAGAGAGGGAAAATTTTGGATTAGTTGTAATTTTTGTTTTAGGATTTGAGTTCTTCTCTCCTTCCTCCTTGATCTCTAGCTAAATTGAGAGAGAGAGTTCTTCACTTGAGAGATTGTAATCAAGACTTGTGACAACCTTGAAGCAAAGATTCAATGGAGCTCTCATCTTCTTTTTACTAGAATTGAGTATGCTTTCTCTTCTTATGCTTTTAATTCTTGCATTCAATTTCTAGTTCTAGTTTAATTCTAGTTGAGTTGTTTAGATCTTTGATTTCCATGGAGTATTATAGCTTTCTTGTTAGTGTAATGGAAGGCTAGTTTCTTGAATGCATGGCTAGCTAAGCTCACCTAGCTACTACTAGCTCTAGTTGATTGTAACTTCAATTCTTGCATGCTTTCAAGATTCTTGTGAATTCTAATGGAGAATGTTGTATCCTTGGGTGATTGCTTGTAAGATCTCTTGATGAATTGTGTATCTCTTATAAAGAGCATTTGATTGGATCAAAAGGTTGGATTACCATTGGTTATGTCATTTGATTAGCAAGAACAACTCAAGCACTTCAAGCTAACTTTGTAGTTAAGCTTTGAAGTCCTAAAGAGTTTGATTCTTCTCACCTTTGCATTAAATGAGTAACAAGCCTATATTTCCTCATTGCACACCTAGTAAGAGAACCTAGTATTCAAGAAGAGCATTCTAGTTAACTCACTAAAAGGAACACTAAGTCTTCAAGAAAGAATACCACACATTTGAACATGCAAGTCATTCTCAATTGTCTATGATTCTTGATGAGACAATATTGCAATCAACAATAGAGGTAGTATGTTAGCAAGAAGGTTGAGAAATGCTAGCCATGCATCTTTCTAATCAAGAGAATCAACACATTTCATTTTAGCATTCTTTTCTTTTCTTTACTTCAACACACTTCATTCACTTCATTTCACTTCTTATTCACAATGCACCACCACCAATCCACAACTTCTTGTATATTGTTTTCTCTTGTGTGATTAACAAAGAAGAGTATTGTTTCTTGTCTCACTAGTATCGTGAAAGCTTCTACGCTTGCTCTCCTCGTGGTACGACTCGATATAGCTACTCGCTATAACGAAAGATTGAAACAAGGTATAATAATCAAATATTCAAAGTAAACAAGATCAAAGGTAAATTCTAAACTCTAAACCATCTCTTAAATACCTGATTCTTGTACAAATACATCATATACCTTGTGAGAGTTCAATCATCGGTTAACTGGCCAGAGTAGCTCTCTTGAGCTCAGAGCCAGCGGTAGACCGTCCTGGGCTGTGCAAATAAGGTTAAGCCAGCGGTAAACCGAGTAGTCGATCGGGCTCAGAGCCAAATAGCTCTGTGCATGTTGTGCACATCCGATCGGCCGGGCGGTCGACCGGTAGAGCTTTGCTCTGCGGTGTAGTCGACCGTCCGAGCCCTAAAAAACTGATTTTCTTTTTCTTTTTAAAAATCAAATAAATTTCTATAAGTTCTATAAAAATAAGTTCATGAAAATACTTTTGAACACAAATATGTATGATTAAAAAATCAAGACATATTTCAAATATTTTGAACTTCTTTTTGTAATATCAAATTCATTTTGAAATAAAAAAACACTTTTAAAACAAGATTTTGTAAAAATCTAAATTTTAAACTATAAATTCATTTTCAATAAAAAATCAATAAATTATCATTAAAAAACTTGTGTGAGTGTGTGTGTGTGTGTGTGTGTGTGTGTGAGAGAGAGAGAGAGAGAGAGAGAGAGAGAGCAATCAAATCTAATCCATTCTATACAAGAATCTAGACTAACAAACATATGAACTTAAATCTTCTTCTTTATTTCTTCTTCATTTTTACTTGATCCAAGCTAGATTCTTTGAGTTTGGCTCCTCCTTAAGTGCTAAATGTATTCTTTATCTCTAAGCTCTTGAATCAACACTTGTTAGATTTAAAACTTAACTTTGAGTCTTTTATTGAAGCTAAACACTTGAACTAAGATCTTGATTAAAATATGAAACTTAGACATGCAAGATCATTAGAACTATAATTACATGAGTTAATTATCATCAAAACTATAGTGATGGGACTTTGGGCCAACAATACGAACACTCACACACGGTGTCATGTGTATTTTTCAGAATTTGTCACGTGTCAGCATGTCGTGTCTATATTGATGTGATGTTCATGCACCATAGTCTGAGAGTGACCTATGAAGGCAATCACACATTTTCTAATTGTGGGGTTACAGAACATCGCAAGACTGGTTGGTTGGATACCAACGAGAAGGTAAAAGACATTGATCTAACTCTCACTCAAACTCCAACATCTGGCTCCTCAAATGTGAACGAGGAGATGAATGACCCTTAACCGATGCCTGCAGCTCCATCAGAATATATTCAACCTCCACCATGGCCAGAGCAACAGCAACCTTCCCATGCCTTTACGGTAGGTTCAGTACAACCCATGCATGCAAATTGCAATGCACAAGATTAGCAATACAACGATGCAGGCGAGGAAACAGAAAATTGTATCAACTCCACAGATTGTTTAGCTTTCTTATCACCATACTCTTAACTCTACGCCATTGTCAACCCCTTTTGAGCCAGCCAGCAAGAGTGGATCATGTCAACCCCGTCGTCTCTTTACAGTCAAGATGAGCCTCAGTCTCTATGCGTCCAAACACGGTTACCAGCAAGTAGAACTGTCAGTAAACCTTTCCATCGCTCTCGTTGGGCCTATTCTGTAGATAGCAAGAAAACACAACACTGTGGAGCCCAACATTTATGTTGCTGCGTACACATATGGGATGCAATTATGAGACTAATCTAATATCAAGTAGAACTCTAATATCATGTCTTAAACAGATATTAGAGTTCAAGAAAATTATTAGGTTGGCCCACAAGTTGTTTGAATGTTTTCTTTGGGTAGTGAGTTGTATTATTTGCGTAAGAAATCGTGATTGGATGTATTTCATATTTATAGAATTTGAAATATTCCAATTTTGATCGTCTTATATACAAATTGTATCATTAAAAAAAAATCATATATCTTAAAAGAGTAGAAGGGTTATCTTGCATGCGCATAACAGTCCTTGTCTTGTTTATATTAGTATCATCTGTGTGTAAGATTACTTGACTACAGCACTAGTGTTCTGAGGAATGGCAACTCCTTTAATTGTACTGGCCCAATAAAGATACAATGGGTTAGTGTTGCAATCAATCAGTTTCTCACAGATACCAGACTTGTTTGTTTTGATCTTCTAAGGTGTTGCAGCCATCCACACTATGATGCAGTTCAAAGAGTTTGTCCTATTTTTTAATCACAAAGAGGAACATTTCTTGTATCTCTTTCCTCTGTGAGTCTGTAATTGTTGTGTCATGACTATTAACAGGTTTAACCTCTCTTTGATATGAGAATTTACAATTATTTGGATAATAAAAGTTCTTTTGACTGTATGAGGCTGCATTGAATCAGAAACCAGATCCTCAGAACGCAAAATCTTGGCCTAGGTTTGTGTTAAGAGTTGATCGACACATGTGCAGCTACTTCACATCGGGGATGCGTACCAAACTTGCAGTCTTGTGTAGCTCTCTCAAAGTTTGGATTCTACTGAAGGTCCTCTCTCTCCCCTTTGCATGCATGCATGCATGCCTATTGTAGGCTGCAGAACCATTATAAGCTACTTGTTTTTTTTACAATCACGCATCACATGTTCTCTAACTGCCTGCTAGTTCCTGGAAGGAAAGTTGAGGCTCTTTATTCTTGACTTATAGGAAGTGGGAACAAAAAAACATATATATATATATATATATATATATATATATATATATATATATATATATATATATATATATATATATATATATATATATATATATATAGAGAGAGAGAGAGAGAGAGAGAGAGAGAGAGATGTATATCAGCCTGCGGCTGAGAGAACTCTCTCAGCCTGTGGTGACGTGGCTCAATTTTGTCACCCCACTAACTTGCGGCCTGCTTTTAGGAAGAAGTTAAATTACCAAATACCCCCTTTTCGATAACTTTCCTTTTGTTTATTATTATTTTCCCCCCTTTTTTGCCGCTCTTTGTAGGATTTAGGTTATTGTATATAAATTACTTTTCGCCCTATTTCCTTACCTCTTTTATGAAAGATCTAGTTTCTACTTTTCAGCCTGCGATAAATTTTTTTTCTCAAAATATAAAATCTTTTCAGATCAATTTTATCAGCCTGCGATAAAATTCTACTTTATAGTTTAATTTAAACTGCGACCTTAGTCAGAGACTTTGGTCGCTGTGTACATTTAAACTGCGACCTTAGTCAGAGACTTTTGGTCGCAATGTACATGGTTAATTGCCTGACAGACGCGGCCTGTCATAAAGATTTTATGAGATCTTTAAACGTCAAGTCTACGTTGTCTACTCGTCGCTCTTCATTGGGCTTAGGCGTTAATGTCTTTTAATGCCAAACCGGCGCTGGCGGTTGGAGACCATTAAAGCCGACGGTTCTGATTAATGAACTATTAATTATGGTTATTATGGGCTGCCTATAAATAGGGCTCACCCTGTCCCTTTTTTAACAGCCCATACTTAGACTGTTTTCATTTCGAGAGCAATTGCTCTGAGAATTCCCGCCTTCTTGAGATTCTCTAACAGGGGCCTGCCTCCATGGATGAAGATGACCCTATGGACGAAGATGACCCAGAGCTTGATTGTCCTTTTTCAGGTTCGCTGGGCCCCTGGGAGAATATTTTCGCCGGCGAACTTGATCGATGTTCGTCCGCAAGGGAAGAAGTCATAGACCTCATCGTCCGCAAGGGAAGAAGTCATGGTCCTCGTCGTCTACAGTTTTTTAATAAACTGCGACCTCAATAACACCACTGCTCTTAGTCAACAAGGGCTCTTTTGATGTTTAGTCTTCTTTGTACTGCTATATTGTAACACTCAATCTTATTGTATAAGAGAGCGTTTTGTATCATTTTCACATGCCCGGAGGCAAATTCCTGGACATAAATAAAAAGACCTCAATAACACCACTGCTCTTAGTCAACAAGGGCTCTTTTGATGTTTTAATCTTCTTTGTACTGCTATATTGTAACACTCAATCTTATTGTATAAGAGAGCGTTTTGTATCATTTTCACATGCCTGGAGATAAATGCATGGACATAAATAAAAAGCATATTTGTTTTTTAATAAACTACGACCTTGGTCGCAGTCATGCATTGCAAACAAAACAACTTGGACCAGAGACGACACTGCGACCAAGGTCGCATAAGACTACAGTGCAAACAGAAACAACTGCGACCAGGGTCGACACTTCGACCAAAGACTGCGACTAAGCAACTGCTGCGGTGACGTGTCACCTCGTCGCAGTGTTGTTGTTGATTAAGACTAAAGACCAACAACTGCGACCAAGGTTGCAGATTATTTTTAAGACTGCGGCCATCAACTGCGACCAAGGTCGCAGTGTTGTTGTTGATTCAGAATATAGACCAGCAACTGCGACAAAGGTCGCAGTGTTGTTGTTGATTAAGAGTAAAGACCAGCGACTGCGACCAAGGTCGCAGTGTATTTTATTAAGACTAAACGCCAGCACTGCGACCAAGGTCGCAGTGTATTTTATTAATACTACGGTCAGAAACTGCGACCAAGGTAGTAGTATTGTTGTTGATTAAGACTAAAGACCAGCAACTGCGACCAAGTTCACAGTGTATTTATTAAATCTGCGTCCAGCAACTGCGACCAAAGTCGCAACCTTTCATTTTAAAAATTTATACGGGTGAAGTAATATAATTATTAACTGCGTCCATGGTCGCAGTATATTCGTTTAGCGTAAAATATTTAAAATGAAGGTTTGTAACAATTGAACAGCATTTCAACCAAGACATAGTAGTAAAAAATGTAATTCACAGAATTAACTTTAGAAAACATATTTATATATATTTAAAAAAAACAAAATACAATTTTTTAAAACTTTTAATCCTCGTCATCACCATCGTAATCAGATTCGTCGTCAAGAGTCATGCTTTCGTCTTCCGTATCGCTTTTCGTCTCTTCCTCCTCTTCAGCGACAGTCTCCTCTTCGCTTTCTTACTCTTTATGTTTGTGTTTTGGTTCATCAATGAACTCTCAGAACGGGTCGTCTGTATCAAGCTCAGATTCTGACCCGTAGCGAGACATCGGTTCAGAACTAAACATCCAATCATCATTAGATGATTGGCTTCTTTCCGGTGAAGACGGTGGTGAAGACATTTTTTGAATCTATTTTCCGAACAGTAAGAGTAACTAGTTTGAGCAAAAATAACTTAGTATGTTTTTAATCCTTTGCTCATGACCATTTATATATTTTTAATCCCGGAATTCCAAAAGGTTTAAGCTCTCGGACCACGTGAATATCTCTCAAATATATTTTCTACCTTTTCCAAAAATTGTATACTTCCTAGGTGACTGTTCAGTTATCCAAAACAGTTTAAAAGTTAATACACTATAATTTTAAATTACTTTGAACTCCAAAACAGTTCATTATTGCGACCATAGTCGCATTGGGAACTGATAAATGATTACGTAACTGCGACCATAAATTGTCAACTGTTAGTCATCAAATATTGTCCTTCGTATAATTTCTGAATGTTTGCCTGATACTCCTATGAACAATTAAGATTGCGACTTTGGTCGCAGTACTGAAGGAGGTCGCATTGCTATACGATAGCATATTTCTTCCGGTATTCTTTATTCTGTATTAAGTCTGCGACCATGGAATGTTTTTTTACTTTTCAATGCTAGAAGTCGCAGTCGTCATATAAAGGGGTATTTTTGTCAATTTGTTTCACGATTGTTTAGGCGGGATTTTTTGATTTTTTTAGCGCCCACACTCTGCGACCGATGTGTGGCATATATTCAGCCACGTCCCGCAGGTTGAGAAACTCTCTCAACCTGCCGGCTGAGGTACAGTAACCCCATATATATATATATATATATATATATATATATATATATATATATATATATATATATATATATATATATATATATATATATATATATATATATATAGAGAGAGAGAGAGAGAGAAATGTAAATCAGCTGACACAGGAGGCAAATTCGTCCTATGTCGCACTCAAAAATCATATTTCCCGAATGAATTTTTAAGATCCGACCGTACATTATCATCTTCATATTCTAAGATATATACATATAAAAAATCAAGTGATTTGAAGTTCGTTTACTCATTGATCTAAACGTTCTATTTTGTTCTATTGTTAAAAAATCGTTAATGTTTGAACGCAAAAAAAAATGTAGTAAACAAACTTCAAATCACTTGATTTTTTATATGTATATATCATAAAATATGAAGATGATAATGTGTGGTCGGATCTTGAAAATTCATTCGGGAAATATGATTTTTGAGTGCGACATTGGAGGAGTTGCCTCCTGTGTCAGCTGATTTACATTTCTCTCTCATATATATATATATATATATATATATATATATATATATATATATATATATATATATGGGGTTACTGTACCTCAGCCGGCAAGACGTGGCTACATCATAGCCACACACCTGTCATAAATTTTGGCGGACAAAAAGATGAAAAATCCCGCCCAATTTAATGTCAGTTACCTCAACAATGCATCTTCCGAAAATACCCTCGGTCACATCTTTTTACCTTATGTAAAAAAGTTGCATTTCTCAAAAATTTTCATCTCTAAAATTTCACCCGATCATTTTGATCCAATTAGTTCTTTTGTTTCACAAATTTGATCCGTTTTTTAAAAAAATATATTTGCAACACATGGCGTCAAAGAAATCATTCGCCGAAAAAGGTAATAGAAAAAAGATATTTTTCAAAAAATTTTAGGGTTTGGTATTTTAATTGTTATAAATTTTTTTCAGATTTATTTCCGTTTGAGTATTTTTTATTTTTTTAAAAAATCTTTGGACCATGTTCGCACATAAGAAAGAGATTTTGAAACTTTAGATGACGAATAAATTTTTAAATTTAAAAATTTGTAACACAAAAATAAAGGTGTAATTTTTTCAAGTTTTTTCATTTCGTTTTATTTTTTAGTTTGTCGCAGTATTTTCGAAAAAGTGATTTATATGTATGCGACCTTGATAATATTTTTTTAAATTTAATTATTTTCATACACTTTATGTCGACCTCGGTCGCAGTTGTTAAAATTTTGTTTTCAAATCTGTGTGTCTCAGGATGTTTTTTTTTGGACTTTTCAAATTTGACGAATGCGACGCTTGTCGCAGTATATGAAACTTCCTTTTTTTAACATACTGAAGACATGGGGTCGCAGTTGTTTCAATATTTATGTAGTGTTTTACGACCATGGTCGCAGTGTATTTAACGTCATTTGTTTCATCATTCCTGGGTCGCAGTTGTTTATTTCTGCACTGTAGACTTATGCGACCTTCGTCGCCGTGTATACCCTGGTCGCATTTGTTTATGATTGCACTGTAGATGACTGCGACCTTGGTTGCAGTGTTAACCAGAATCGCTGTAACAGTTTGTGTTCGCGCTGTAGTCTTATGCGACCTGGGTCGCAGTGTAGACCAGGGTCGCAGTAGTTTGTGTTTGCACTGTAGATGACTGCGACCTTGGTCGCAGTTTCGACCCGGGTCGCAGTATATTATGTTTGCACTGTAGATGACTGCGACCTTGATCGCAGTTTATTAAAAATAATATGCTTTTTGCTCACTTATAATTTATATATAATCATTGGTCTAAACTTTTTTATTTTTCTTCATCTATAGGTAAACAACAGATTAAGGTTCGTCCACTGAGATCAAGCCTGAAACCTATGTGCGAGTTCATCAAGAAATTTAAAAAGTACATTCAGGCAGATTTCGTAGAGGCGATCAAGAATACCCCATTTGGCCCAATCTTCATGGCCTTCTATAATGAGGAATTTGGGGGTGAAAAGGCTCTAAAATCAAACATTGCGGTACTGAGGATTTTAGACCAGTATGATAGGGATACAAGGACCTTTAGAATTGGGGGCAAACAAATAGAGTTAACAGTGGAGGACGTTGCCCTCACTTTTGGCCTACCTATCAGTGGGACAAATTTTGTTATGAATAAGACATGTACGATGAAAGACAGAGGGGTTATAAAACATTATTTTTCCGATATAAAGAAGATCACAAAAGTATCTATTGAAGAGGCTTTGGACGATCTTCTGGTCAAGAAAAGGATGAGGGGTGAATTAGATGTGACACAGGATGAACAGCTTGAGCAGCAAGTGACTTTAAATGAAATTATAAGAGACATATAAAGACTTGCAGCTCAAGACTTTACCACATTAATCATCTTATACATGTCGGCCACTCTTTTCTTCTCTGGCAGTAAATGCACGGTGCCGTGGTATATTGTGGAACAGATTGCCAATATGCAGCTGATGAGGACAATATGCTGGGCTAAAGCTGTTTGGCAATTCCTGATTGAGTCAATGGACATCTTCAGACACACCACGTACGAGCTGCAAGGATGCTCCTTGCAAATTATTGTACATACAAATCTTATATTTGGCCAACATTGTATGAAATTTACCCAAAAAAATTGTGAATATTTGTGTAAACTAATTTAATTTTTCATTTTTGCAGCATTGGCTATATGAGAGGGCTCCTATTTTTGAGCCGAGGTGTGGTTTGGAGGACATAACCCCACGCGCAGTAAGATGGGACCTCCAAAATATTAGCAGATCTCTACTTGAAGTTGATCTAAATGAGATTGACAGGAATATTGTAAGTTAGACTTATTTTTATGTGCAGTACAAATAAAATGCGACCATAGTCGCAGTATTGAGCTGCACTTTCCGCAATTCGTTTTGTGCCTGACAAACAATGTGCGACCATGGTCGCATTCTCCTGAAAATTCCTTTTACATGAAATGCGACCATGGTCGCAGTGTTGAGCTGCATGTCTTACAGATAAATTTGTGCAGGACAAACACACTGCGACCATGGTCGCATTCTTATCACAAATACTTAATAAATAAACTGCGACCATGGTCGCAGTATAATTATTTCATTGTTTTATTTTAAACTTACATTTTTCTGTTTATTTTCAGATTTTGAGTCGAATGGCCAACATCTGTAATGCTGAAAAAATATGGTTGGCCTTCCTGTTGAAGGGGAAGAGGAGGAGGAAGAATAAGAAGCAGAAGATGAAGGCCATACATATAATGAAGCTGACATCCCGGCGGAAAATGAGCCAGAAGCGGCTGAAACGAGTGAGCAAGAACCATCTTTTACAGGTTATTTGCCACCACCACGGGATGATCAAGCTGAAGAGATAAAAGAGTTGAGGTCTCAAAATCAGCACTTGAGAGAATATGTTTCTCAGCTTGAAAAAAAAATTGAAAAAATGGAGACTGAGAGCAGACTCAAGGCTGAATTAAAAATAAAAAGGAGAGAAAAAAGAGAGAAGAAAAAACTAAAAAGGCAGCAGAGGAAATTAAAAGTGGAAGAGGAACAAGAGCTGCTGAGAGCAGCCGCTGCTGCGGAGAAGGAGAAGGAGAAGAAGAGGTGTAACCCCCTGATCCCCGGTGTACGTATAACAGTATCGGTACGCGATACGACGTACAAAAATTGATTTGACCTCCGTGGTAGTCCGATTGAGTTGCTTTTAGTTTCAAAAATCATTTTCTAATATTCTAGATTTTTCAAGATTTTCTGGAATTTTTCTGTATTATTTTGGAAAATCTCTGTAGTCGGTGTCGACCGATACCGATTACCGGCCTTCCGATTTTTATCTCACAAACGGAGTTAGATTTTGAGAATTCGCTTTCACTGTGTGTCTTAGAATCGTGTTCTCTACATTGGGGTATTTTTGAGATTTTTTCTGAATTTATCGAAAATCCGGTCAAACCGGTGTCGCCCATATCGGCGAGACACTCCGGGATTTTTAATTTGCAAACCGGATCGAGTTTCTGCAAACCGTCTTCATATTACGTCTCAAGATAATATTTCCTATTTTCTGTAATTTTCAGGCACCGTTCGGAGCTAGTCTAATATCGGGCCAATTTAATAATAATAAAATATTAATTTTTAAACTTTCTTTTCTTTTCTTTTCTTCTTCCCTCTTCCAGCGACTTCCCACCGCCATTACCACCGTCTTTTCTCTCTCCCCTTCTTTAAAAACCCTCTCTTCCCCTTTCCTTTAACCAAATCTCTCTCTCTAATTCTCTTTCTCTCTCTCTCGGATTCTCTTTCTCTCTCTCTCTACTTAAGAGACCTAATTCTCTCTCTCCCTCTCTAAACTCCCCCACACTCACTCCTCTCTCTCTCTGTGCTGCAGACACCAAGAAAGGGAGGGGGCGACCCGCAGCAGCCGCCGCCGCCCGCAGGCCGCCGCCCCCAGGCCGGCGCCTCCCCAGGCCGCGCCAATTTTCCCCCTCCTCTTCTTCCTCTTCTTCCTCTTCTTCTTTTCTTTTCTTTTCTTTCCTTTTCTTTTCCCTGTTTCTTTTTCTTTTCCCTCTCTCTCTCCCTCACACTCTCTCTCTCTCTCACTTTGGGCCGGAGCCCGGACCGCCGGCGGCGGCCGGGATCGCCGCCGGCAGGCCGGCCGCCGCCGCGGCCAGCTGAGCTGGCCGGCCGGCCCGTTCATGAGCCCAGCAGCAGCAAGATGCTGCTGCTGCTGCTCCCTTTCTCTATGGGTTTGGGTTAGAACCCAAACCCATTAGCTTCTAATGGGTTAAGTTATAAACCCACTAACCCTTTCAACCCGTTCACCCAATAACTTAAGTTAAGTGGGTTTGGATGATGGATCCAAACCCGACCCGTTATCTCACCAAACCCGCTCCGAAACCCAATAAAGGTACTTTTACATAAAACCCCCTGTTATTATTTCTTATTTGCATTTCAATAATTTTATTACATATTTAACCCCATTTTATTCCTTTTCATATGCGGGCGATATCGGGAGCATCCGGACTCCGATTTGGACGATTCTGGATCCGTTGCGATCGTGGGAACGAGAGCTACAGTCCTGTAGCCAGTTTGTGAGTGTTTTTATTTTATAAATTATCTTTTTATTGATTGAACTTGGTTGCGTTATTTATATAAAACATGATACCGGTAAAATAAACTGTAGATAATATTAAAACACTTTAATCAACACCGTACTTATAATATGTGATGTAGAATGTGACACTGGATGCTTATTAGGTCATGTTCATGGACCACTGACACTCGGGCCACTAATTCACCATATTATTGGACACTATTAATTCATGCAGTGTATAACAGTTAAATAACTATCAATCACGAGATAGGAATGTTGGACACCGTTATTTCATGCACTGGTATCATCACTATACGAGAACTGTAGGTCAATGGACATGGTAGTATCTGAGACACTGACCATTGTGCATACATGTAGGAGTGATACACGTATATGTTACACGGAGTCTTGCTCCACATAAATAATCCACTGATACACGGATATCCCACTGCATGGCGTACTGCATTTCGCATTATTATTCTCATCGTTACATGGATGCTCGACACACATCTCAGGTTCACATATCACTGTTACACATGCATGTATGGTTTCTGTACTCTTGTCATATGGATCACCGTTCATCTTACATGTATTATTGTTCCATGTTACTGTATTTGTGTTATATGATTGATGGATCCCCGTTCATGCTACATGTATTATTGTTCCATGTTACCGTATTCATATTATATGATTGTTTCTTGTTACTGATATGGATATTCCCGTTACTGGACATGAGAGCTATTGATATGCGATATGTGGAATTCCACATCTACTGTTCCCGTTTCCCGTTATATGGTTCCCGTTATATTGTTCCCGATTCCCGTTATATTGTTCTACGCTATCAACAGAACTCTGGTCCAGTTATCATGTTACCCGTATCATGTACAGTAGTTGTTCTTGTCACATTGTAGACTAGACATATCAGATAATAATGATAACTTGGGTATGGGGAGACTTGACGGTTGATTAGATCTTATCGGGTGATGTACTGGATCCATATTGTTAGTCCCACTGCAGGGGACGGTAGTGCTACCTACCACTAGCTCCATGAGCTCCCGTTTCTTGATTCGTGCTCCCCTCTTAGCGGAGGGCCCTGGTCTCAGCAGCCAGGGGTCCGTTTAAGGCCGTGATCCCGGGTATGCACGGGATACATCCACCCGATAAGAACTCCTCGACCATGGGTTTCTAATTAACATAATAAAACAGTATACACAATAGTGACGTTGGGAATACTTGTTATTTGGTCACTCTCTCGTCTGGATAATGGTACCCGTAGGCCATGTCCGGATGGGTTCGACTGGAGTGCGGGCTCCAGTATGAACTGCCAGTGGTATGGGACACTAGAAGAGATTGATTAAAATATCAGGTGGTACTGATTTCTACTATTGTGTCAATCACATGACTTCCCTGATACATGTATACTAACTTGTTACTGTTCCTGTTATTTTGTCTGCTTTCATGCTCACTGTGATCGTGCTTACCTGTTACTATTCCTGTTCATGTTATTGTATCCACTATCATGTTACCTGTAGACTTTGCTACACTACCTGATACCTATGGTGGCATACTACTCATGCACATGTACACCTTGCATCACATATATTCTGTTTTGCATTGCTTATATGCTATTTAGACACAACACAGTAGCATGTTCATATTGCATATGCCCACCTGCATGTTCATTTACATCACTACCATATTCACTGCTGTTACGTCACCGCTAGATAACATTATGTATTATATAAACTAGATATGATTAGAGTCATGACCTGATGAGAACTGGCTAGGTAGTGATGATATCAAAAGATGACATGTTTATATATTTCCACTGCTTCCTATATACTTATGATATAATATCACTTGTACCACATCATGTATTATATGTTAGTATCGTGCTTGTATTATTATGTATATATTACTGCCTCCTTCATTTTACCACTCACTAGGTCGCTTTCTGACGACCCTGGGTTTGCGTGCCCAGATTGGAGATCCGAGTTCTCGGAGTAGCAGAGAGTGCCTTGGCGTGACATAGGAGATTCCTCATCTGGCCTAGTCATAGGTATCCTGGGCATTTATTTCTGTTATCTTATTTGTCCCTATTTTTCATATCTATTATGATCGCTGACCTATTTCTGCAGGTATTCTTGTACTGCTTTTATGCTGGACCTCATGTCTCTATGGAGGGTATGTACTGTACTGAGGCTTAGCGTACGTACGTGGGGTTTTCCGCCTTGCGTATGTACGTCGCCATAACATCCCCGTACCTGCGGGATCGGGGCGTTACAAGAGGGAAGAGAAGGAGCATGAGAGAAGAAGATTGGAAGAAGAGAAGGAAAAGGAGGAGAGGAGGGGAGAAATAGAGGAGAATGAGAATGAAAAGAGGAGAATGGAAGAGGAGGAGAATGAAAGGAGAATGAGGGAAGAAGAGGAGAAGGAGAAGAAGAGGAGGGAAAAGGAGGAGCAGGAAAAGGAAGAGAGGAGGAGGGAAGAGGAGGGGCAGGAGAGGAGGAGGAGGGAAGAGGAGGAGAATGAGAAGAGAAGGAGAGACGAGCAGAGGAGGAGGGAAGAGGAGGATCAGAAGAAGAGGAGCATCGAAAAGGAGAGGAAGGAGAAGGAAAAGAGGAGGAAAGAAGAGGGGGAACAGAAAGAGGAGAAGCGGAGGAAGTTGTTGGAGGAGTTAAAGAAGAAGCGGGAGAAAAAGAGGAATGTGGGGGAAGAGCAAATTAGAAGGAAGGGTGAAGAGGAAAAGGAGCACAAAAGAATGACGGAGCAGATGGAGAAGCAGGCTGAAGAGGAGAAAAAGAAAAAATTGGAAGAGGATGAAATCATGGCTTCTGAATCTATTTTAAATTTTTCTGGGGAAGATATCCCAAGTTTTTCTTTGAATATAACTCAAATGATTCAAGAAACCCAAAGAGATATAGCTTCTGAAGAAAAAAAATCAAGAACATACTCCGCCTCAGAAGCAATCCTTAAAAGAAACTGTTTTGGAATACTCTAAAGGAACGATAGAAAGGGGAGTCAAAGCACGCAAGCGCGCTGAAAGAGATCGCGATGACTCCGACTTCGTTTATCCAAAACAGAAGAAGAAAATAAATGAACATCCTCTTCCACAGCCTGCGGCTGTGAGTTCTGCCGCTGGTTTCGGCGACAAAGAGATTTCCTCCACTGAGCCAAAATCGAGAGAATTGACCGAAACCACAGTATACAGAATTCTGCAGCCCCATCAATAAGCTCTTATAAAAAATTTCTTCGACAAGTCCTTCTCTGAGTAAGTTAATTAATTTTATTATAATTCATATCAAAAAACTGTTATACCTTTATATAAGAACAATTTAATTAATAACTTTGTTTTGAATATCTTGCAGTTCTACTGCGTATCAGGATACCGACAACGGAATCATGATTACAAGGAATGACATTGAGGACCTGATGTTCAGTAGAGACTTAGATGCGAATAAAATTCATTTCTACATGCAGCATCTAGAGAGAGGAGAAGGATTAAAAAGCATATTCTTTCGGAGCGAAGCTTGGGTAAAAATCTACTTTCTCCTTTACGGTTTAATGTAATATCAATTGTGGAACAGATTACTAATATTCTCTATCTCTGTGTAGGCATAACATATGTACTGCGACTAAGGTCGCAGTTTATAATTAAAATGTATTGCGACTAACTCATGTACTGCGACTAAAGTCGCAGTTTATAATTAAAATGTACTGCTACTAACTCATGTACTGCGACTAACTCATGTACTGCGACTAAGTTCGCAGCTGCGACTAAGGTCGCAGCTTATAATTAAAATGTACTGCTACTAACTCATGTACTGCGACTCAGGTAGTTGCTGGAGGATTAATCAACAACACCACTGCGACCTTAGCCGTTATGTGTGCTAATATAAAAGGAGCAGATACCTGATGTACTGCGACTTTAGTCGCAGTCCATTAAAATATTAATTACAACGAATATAATTTTGGTAAAGAAAAGAATGCGACCTAAGTTGCAGTTGCTGGTCCTCTTTATCAATAACAACACTGCGACCTTGGTCGCTATATTAATTAATATAAAAATGGGTTAATTAAGAAACGTTGCGACCTGGATCGCAGTCTGTTGTCTTGACGTAATGACTTCTTATTTTAATTATTTTTTCTTATATTTTAAATTCGTTTTGTATTTTATTTATTTTTTTCTTGTCCGCAGCACGGTGTTGTATATAAATGTGAAGATCTGGAAGATCATTTCATCAAGCAGCAGCTGTTGAAAAAGTGGACAGCTGATGTGCAGTACATGTTCTTCCCGATCAATCACAAAAATAGTGCCGATGATCCCGGATTTCACTGGACCTTGTTGGTATTTGATTGCGATACACAAGAGTGAATTTTTTATAACTCTTTGGTCCCAGCTGAAAAAATTAGTAGTATATCAAAGGTTTACCAAAAAGATGCAAGAATAATGGTGAGTTGAAATTTTTATTTCGATTACTGGAAACTTGCATTTAATTTGATTAATACTAATTTTTTTCCTATTGACATTGCAGAAAGAAAGATTATTACAGATTTTTGAGATTGATTTCAATAAATTAATGAGAAAAATAAATATAAAATACACAAGATGCCCCAACAAGCAAACAGGTATATAAATTTTTGACATCTCCTTACCTTGAATATTTTCTACCTATTTTTAGTACAAAAATCTAATTTCATTTAATGATTACTCTATGGAAATTTCAGTGTTGATTGCGCTGTATATGTATGCAAGTACATGGAAAGTATAGCGTCTGGTAGTCCAGCAGCTGTTGATACTGTTACGGATGTTGATGTACAGAGACTAAGAAGTGAGCTTGCATACATGATACTTGTAGATAAAGAGAAGAGTTGGGATGAAGAAATAGAAATTATACGAAGGACAGTATTTAATGACTAACAGTTGACAATTTATTGATATAGCACAATTTTTTATTTTATAAATGTAAAATAATTGCAATAGCAATTCTTTCTTTAATTTTTTTGTTTTATTAATTTAATTTATAAACATGTATATACATTTATTTATTATAAGTTCCATTGATTATTTTCAATCTACATTTGTTACAACTTGGATTTTACTATTGCGTACTGATGTTAGAAACAAACATGCGTTTAGTAATTGTATTGCGACCAAAGTCGCAGTAATGACCTGTTTGAGTTACAGCGTTTCCTTATACGGCGATACTTTAATCGAGACAGCGATCATGATCGCAGTTACTTAATCGTTTATCACTTCCCAATGCGACTATGGTCGCAATAATGAACTGTTTTTGGAGTTCAAAGAGTGTATTAACTTTTAAACTGTTTTGGATAGCTGAACAGTCACCTAGGAAGTATACAATTTTTGGGAAAAAGGTAGAAAATAAATTTGGGAGATATTCACGTGGTTCGAGAGCTTAAACCTTTTGAAATTCCGGGATTAAAAATATATAAAGGGTCATCAAGACAGGATTATAAACATACTAAATTGTTTTTACTGAAACTCGTTACTCTCACTGTTCGGAATTAGGTTCAAAAAATGTCTTCTCCACCGTCTTCACCGGAAAGAAGCCAATCATCTAATGATGATTGGATGTATAGTTCTGAAGATATGCCTCGCTACGGGTCAGGGGATGAGCTTGATACAGACGACCCGTTCTGGGAGTTCATTGATGAACCAAAATACATTAATGAGGAGGAAGAAAGCGAAGAGGAGATTGTCGTTGAAGAGGTGGAAGGGACGGAAAGCGATACGGAAGACGAAAGCGGTCATACTCTTGACGACGAATCTGATTATGATGGTGATGACGAGGATTAGAAATTTAAATTTTGTATTTTGTTTTTTTTCAATATATATAACTCTGTTTTCTAGGTTAATTGTGTGAATTACAGTTTTTACTACTATGTCTTGGTTGAAATGCTGTACAATTGTTACAAACCTTCATTTTAAATATTTTACTAATAGTCTTTACGCTAAACGAAAATACTGCGACCAAGGACGTAGTTAATAATTATATTATTTCACATGTATATAAAATTTTAAAATGAAGGTTGCGACTTTGGTCGCAGTTCCTGACCGCAGTCTTAATAAAACACACTGGGGTGACCTTGGTCGCAATAGATGGTCTTTAGATTTAATCAACAACAACACAACGACCTTGGTCGCTATGAGTGTTAATATAAAGGAAACACCTACCTAATGTACTGCGACCTAAGTCGCAGTCATTGTACTGCGACCCTAGATTGCAGTTGCTGGTCCTCTTTATCAATAACAACATTGCGACCTTGGTCGCAATTAACCATGTACACTGCGGGTCTGTTTGGTTGTCGTAACTGGCCGTAATTCGTAGTTGTAATTGGTAAAGTCTTTTACAATTGTAAATGAGTTACATGTATATAAATTTTACGGTGTTTGGTTGGTAATATAAAATTGTAAAGTGGGAAAGTGTATTGTACTTTACGGTGTTTGGTTGTCGTAATGTATAAGTCGTAAGTGAAAAAGTTGACCACAAAATTAATTATTTGGTGATTTTAAAAGTTATAATACTGCAAATAAATATTAAAAAAGTTAAATATTAAATTTTTTAATATTAATATAAAAAATATTACAAATTTGTATGACCACAAAATTAACTGTAACTGGGCTGTAAGTGAGTGGTAACTGAGTTGCAAGTGAGTGTTAGTTGAGTTACGTAAGTCTTTTACGAATTACGGTCCAAACAAACGCCGTAGTTGTAACTGGGTAGTAAGTCATTTACGAATTACGGAGTTTTACGCGAAACAAACAGCCCCTGCGACCAAAGTCTCTGTCTACATTATATACACAAAAATAAACTATATAAGAGAATTTTGTAGCAGTAAAACTTTAAAGTACAACTACTTACAAAAATAATACAGTAGAATCAAAGAATGATAATAAATCTTATTATAATGTCACGCCAGTGACAGACTGCGATATTTTCAGAAAAAAGTTTATCGCAGGCTGAAAAGGAGAACCTAGATCTGACAAAGAGATGTAAGGAAATATGGGGAAAAATAATTTATAAATAATAACCAAAATCCTATAAAGAGTAACAAAAAAAAGGGGGAAAAATAATAATAAACAATAACCCAAGTCTGAAAACGTGCGATCCAAAATTGCCTTTTGGCAAATAATAATAAATAATAAGGAAAGTTACCGAAAGAATAGCTTTTTCATAAGGGGTATTTGGTAATTTAACTTCTTCCTATAAGTGGGCCGCAAGTTAGTAGGGTGACAAAATTGAGCCACGTCACCGCAGGCTGAGAGAGTTCTCTCAGCTGCAGGCTGATATACATTTTTCTATATATATATATATATATATATATATATATATATATATATATATATATATATATATATATATATATATATATATATATATATATATATATATATATATATATGGGTAAAGTGTACCTAGTAGGTCTCCTTAGATTACAATCTAAGGAGGAGACTTAAAACCCTAACATTTCAATTTTTTTTTTACAATCCGACCGCACATTATCATCTTCATGTTCTAAGATGTACATATATAAAAAATCAAATGATTTGAATTTCGTTTTCTTATTGATCTAATCGTTCCATTTTGTTCTACTTTTAAAAAACCGTTAATATTTGAACCCAAAGAAAATAGAGTAAACGAACCCAAAATCACTTGATTTTTTATATGTATACATCTTAAAACATGAAGTTGATAATGTGCGGTCGGATCGTGAAATTATTTTTGGGATGTTGGAGTATTAAGCCTTCTCCTTAAATTGTAATCTAAGGAGACCTACTAGGAGCACTTTACCCTATATATATATATATAGAGAGAGAGAGAAATGTAAATCAGCTGACACAGGAGGCAACTCCCTCCTATGTCGCACTCAAAAATCATATTCCTGAGTAAATTTTCAAGATCCGACCGCACATTATCATCTTCATATTCTAAGATATACGCATATAAAAAACCAAGTGATTTGAAGTTTGTTTACTCCATTTTCTTTGGGTTCAAACATTAACGGTTTTTTAACAATAGAACAAAATGGTACGATTAGATCAATGAGTAAACGTATTTCAAATCACTTGATTTTTTATATGTGTATATTTTAGAATATGAAGATGATAATGTGCGGTCGGATCTTGAAAATTTACTCGGGAAATATGATTTTTGAGTGCGACATAGGAGGGAGTTGCCTCCTGTGTCAGCTGATTTACATTTCTCTCATATATATATATATATATATATATATATATATATATATATATATACACACACACACACACACACACACACATATACACACACACACACACACACACACACATATATATATATATATATGGGCTTACTGTACCTCAGCCTGCAGGCTGAGAGAGTTTTCTCAGCCTGCGGGCGTGGCAACATCACCGCCCCACATCTGTAATAATTTTGGCGGACAAAATCCTATAAAATCCCGCCCAATTTAATGCCAGTCACCTCAACATTATAATTTCCAAAAATACCCTCCCTCACCACTTTTTACCGACCTTGGTAGCAGTCCTCAGAAAAAGACTGCGACCTTGGTAGCAGTCCTCAGAAAAAGACTGCGACCATGGTAGCAGTCCTCAGAAAAAGACTGCGACCTTGGTAGCAGTCCTCAGAAAAAAGACTGCGACCTTGGTAACAGTCCTCAGAAAAAGACTGCGACCATGATAGCAGTCCTCAGAAAAAGACTGCGACCTTGGTAGCAGTCCTCAGAAAAAGACTGCGACCTTGGTAGCAGTCCTCAGAAAAGACTGCGACCGTGGTAGCAGTTCTCATAAAAACACTGCGACCTTGGTAGCAGTCCTTAGAAAAGACTGCGACCGTGATAGCAGTTCTCATAAGTACTGCGACTATATTAAAAAATCATTAAATATCAAATCAGATAAAAAAAATTAAAGAAGCATTCAAATTAGTTTCGTGATTTAATAAAGTAGCATTCACTGTCTTTTATCGAAAAAGTAGCTTTTCATAAGGGGTATTTGGTAATTTAACTTCTCCCTAAAAGCGGGCCGCAAGTCAGTGAGGTGACAAATCGAGCCACGTCACCGCAGGCTGAGAGAGTACTCTCAGCCCGCGGGCTGATATACATTTTTCTCTATATATATACACATATATACATATACATATACATATATATATATATATATATGAGAAAAATGTATATCAGCCCGCGGGCTGAGAGTACTCTCTCAGCCTGCGATGACGTGGCTCGAGTTGTCACCTCACTGACTTGCGGCCCGCTTTTAGGTAGAAGTTAAATTACCAAATACCCCTTATGATAATTTTTCCTTATTGTTTATTATTATTTTTTCCCCCTTTTATTTTGCCGCTCTTTATAGGATATAAATTAATTTTCGCCTTATTTCTTTACCTCTTTTTTGAAAGATGTAGTTTCTCCTTTTCAGCCTGGGATAAATTTTTTTTTGAAAATATAAAATCTTTTCAGATCCATGTTTTCAGCCTGCGATAAAATTCTACTTTATAGTTTAATTTTTTTTTGTATATAATGTAGTCAGAGTCTTGGTCGCATTGTACATTTAAACTGCGACCTTAGTCAAAGTCTTTGGTCGCAGTGTACATGGTGAAATGCGACCAAGGTCGCAGTGTTTTTATTGATAAAGATAGCCAGCAACTGCAATCTAGGGTTGCATTACATGGACTGCGACTTTGGTCGCAGTACGTTAAGTAATTATTTTTTTTGAATATAATGTATTCAGAGTCTTTGGTCGCAATGTACATTTAAACTGCGACCTTAGCCAAAGTCTTTTTGTCGCAGTGTACATGGTTAAATGCGACCAAGGTCGCAGTATTGTTATTGATAAAGATAGCCAGCAACTGCAATCTAGGGTTGCATTACATGGACTGCGACTTTGGTCGCAGTACGTTAAGTAAGTGTTGTTTATTAAGTGTTGTTTTTTGGATTAAGTCATTTTTTGAATCTAAATGAAAAATGAAAAGTTGTCTGTTGTCTGATGCAACTTGGAGTCAGTCCGTGAGACGCGACCTGTCATAAAGATTTTATGAGATCTTTTAACGTCAAGTCTATGTTGACGAACCCCGCACCATTCGTTGTTTCCCGAAGCGGTTGTCTACGCGTCGGTTCTTCATTGGGTTTAGGCGTTAATGTCTTTTAATGCCAAACCGGCGCTGGCGGTTGGAGACGATTAATGCCGACGATTCTGATTAATGAACCATTAATTATGGTTATTATGGGCTGCCTATAAATAGGGCTCACCCTCTCCCTTTAACAGTCCTTAATTAGACTGTTTTCTTTCGAGAGCAATTGCTCTGAGAATTTTCGTCTTCTTCAGAGTCTCTAACAGGTGCCTGCCTCCATGGATGAAGATGACCCTATTGACGAACTTGATCGATGTTCGTCCATAAGGGAAGAAGTCATAGACCTCATCGTCCACAAGGGAAGAAGTCATGGTCCTCGTCGTTCACAAGGGAAGAAGTCATGATCCCTGACGAGGACTTAATCCTCACCGAGATCTGCTCTCACTTGATGCACCAGTCAAGCTTGCTGGTAACGGATGGTCAGAGTGGGTATGGCGGCGGGGGATGTGGTGGGTAGCATTCCTTGTGAGGTCTCAAAACCTCCTCTCTTACCCCAGAAGTGACATCGAGGAAACTCCATGCTCACTGGATAATCTTCTGGTGAAGAGATGTTCATAAACGAAAGATTCTGCTGCCACCAGACCTGCAGGAGAAGATTGCTCTTAGTAGTCAACAAGGGCTCTTCTTGGCTCTTCTGATGTTTTGTCTTCTTGGCTACTTTGATGTTTAGTCTTCTTTGTAACACTCAATCTTATTGATTCTGCTGCCACCAGACCTGAAGAAGAAGATTTCTCTTAGTCAACAAGGGATTTTTTGATGTTTAATCTTCTTGGCTACTGTGATGTTTAGTCTTCTTTGTAACACTCAATCTTATTGATTCTGCTGCCACCAGAGCTCAAGAAGAAGATTGCTCTTAGTCAACAAGGGATTTTTTTGATGTTTTAGTCTTCTTTTGTACTGCTGTATTTGTAACACTTCAATCTTATTGTATAAGAGATCGTTTTGTATCATTTGCACATTCCTGGAGATAAATGCCTGGACATAAATAAAAAGCATATTTGTTTTTTTTTAATAAACTACGAACTTTTTCGCAGCCATGCATTGCAAAGAAAACAACTATGATCATAGATGACACTGCGACCAAGGTCGCATAAGATACATTGCAAACAGTAACTACTGTGACCAGGGTCGACACTGCGACCAAAGACTGCGACTAAGCAACTGTTGCGGTGACGTGTCACATCGTCGCAGTGTTGTTGTTGATTAAGACTGAAAACCAGCAATAGCGACCAAGATTGGAGATTATTTTTTTAAGACTGCGGCCATCAACTGCGACCAAAGTCGCAGTGTTGTTGTTGATTATTTATAAAGACCACCAACTGCGACCAAGGTCGCAGTGATGTTGTTGATTCGTAAAGACCAGCAACTGCGACCAAGGTCGCTTTGTATTTTATTAAGACTAAACACCAACAACTGCGATCAAGGTCGCAGTTTATTTTATTAATATTAAGGTCAGAAACTGCGACCAAGGTAGCAGTGTTGTTGTTGAGTAAGACTAAAGTCCAGCAACTGCGACCAGGGTCGCAGTGTATTTATTAAGTCTGCGTCCAGCAACTGCGACCAATGTCGCAACCTTTCATTTTAAAATTTTTAAGGTTGAAGTAATATAATTATTAACTGCGACCAAGGTCGCAGTGTTGTTAAGGATAAAGATGGTCGCAGTGTACATGGTTAAATGTGACCAAGGTCGCAGTGTTGTTGTTGATAAAGATGGCCAACAACTGCAGTCTTAGGTCGCTTTACATGGACTGCGACATTGGTCGCAGTACGTTAAGTAAGTGTTTTCCTTTAGATTAACATGCATAGCGACCAAGGTCGCCGTGTTCTTGTTTTATTAAGTGATGTTTTGGATTAAGTCATTTTTTTGAATCTAAATGAAAAATGAAAAGTTGTCTGTTGTCTGATGCGGTCAGAAACTGCGACCAAGGTAGCAGTGTTGTTGTTGATTAAGATTAAAGGCCAGCAACTGCGACCTTGGTCGCATTGTATTTATTAAGTCTGCCTCCATGGTCGCAATATTTCAACCGATACATAGTAGTAAAAAATGTAATTCACACAAATAACTTTAGAAAACAGATTTATATATATTTAAAAAGAAAAACTCCCATAAATAACTCAATTTGATTTATATATATTTAAAAAGAAAAACAAAATACAATTTTTTAACTTCTAATCGTCGTCATCACCATAGTAATCAGATTCGTCGTCAAGAGTCATGCTTTCGTCTTCTGTATCGCTTTCGTCTTCTGTCTCTTCCTCCTCTTCAGGTACAGTCTCATCGTCGCTTTCTTCCTCTTCATGTTTGTGTTTTGGTTCATCAATGAACTCCCAGAAAGGTTCGTCTGTATCAAGCTCAGATTCTGACCCATAGCGAGACATTGTTTCAGAACTAAACATAAAATCATCATTTGATGATTGGCTTCTTTCTGGTGAAGACGGTGGTGATGGTGAAGACATTGTTTGAATGTATTGGCTTCTTTCCGGTGAAGAGGATGGTATGTTTTTATTCCTTTGCTCATGACCCTTTATATATTTTGAATCCCGGAATTCCAAAAGGTTTAAGCTCTCGGACCACGTGAATATCTCTCAAATATATTTTCTATCTTTCCCAAAAATTGTATACTTCCTAGGTGACTGTTCAGTTATCCAAAACAGTTTAAAAGTTAATACACTATAACTTTAAATTACTTTGAACTCCAAAACAGTACATTATTGCGACCAAAGTCGCATTGGGAACTGATAAATGATTAACTGCGACCATAAATTGCATCCGTAGTAGGATTGCGACTATGGTCGCAGTGTTTAAGAGCAGCAGTCGCAGTTTGGATATGTAATTAAAAGAGCTTATAAGTTAATATATTGAGAAAGAGACCTTACAAAAAAAATAGAATTAAAAGCTTTTAAAAGAAGACAAAATATAATTGAATATCAGAAGATCAGGAAATCCTAATCCTCGTCATTATCACCATCATAAGCAGATTCATCGTCTTCATTCTTCTGCTCTTCTCTCATCACTTATTTCCTCATCATCTTGCTGGTTTTGAGGTTTTTTTGTTTCACCGATGAACTCCCAGAATGGATCGTCTCTATCAAGCTCTTCGTCTGACCCGTTTGTAGGAAGCGAGCCTACAGCATCAGAGGACATGCTTTCATCAAGCATGTCTCCGTCAAGTGGCAGAGGAATAATGTCTTCTTCACTAACCCACATGAAAAATTCATTATCATCATGAATAGGAGGATCAGTTAATACATTATTTGATGTAGTGAGATAGTCAAAAGGAGTGAAGTCCAGACTGGTATCAGATTCACTAGAATATCCTAAAGACAAAGGACCGGTGGGGGATTGATTGAAGTTGAATTCTGAGTGTTCAGAGGAAGAAGATGGGGAAGACATGATTCAAGAATGAATTTTTTTTGGAAGTTTTTGAAATCAAATTGAAAAGGAAGAGCAAAATTATAGTTTTTTAGGTATGAGGTAATATATTAGTTACAAGCTTTATATAAAGGTGAATATTGTGGAAGAACATGAATAGTAATAATAATTGTTACAGGTGAGGGTTGAGTATGGTAGGAAGTGGTAAAAAAAATTAAATATTTAATTGAAGACTTATTGCTGGAGAATCCGAAGTACAAATTAACTTTTTATAGAATTGTTTGGCTATATCTTTAGATTACGTATGGTGCACATCTTTCCTTTCTCGAGATTAACATTAGTGCATATCTTTTTTTCTAGACTGGTGTTGTATCACGGTAGATATAATATTAATTACTTCTTTTACAGAAGGCATGAGAAAGAAGATTGCGAATTTGGTCGCAGTACCGAAGGAGGTCGCATTGCTATGCGATAGCATTTTTTTGTCTTGTATTCTTTATTCTGTATTAAGTCTGCGACCATTGAATGTTTTTTTACTTTTGAATGCTAGAAGTCGCAGTCGTCATTTAAAAGGGGTATTTTTGTCCTTTTGATTCACGATTGTTTAGGCGGGATTTTTTGATTTTTTGTGGCGCCCACACTCTGCGACCGATGTGTGGCCTATATTCAGCCACGTCCCGCAGGCTGAGGTACAGATTCCTCTATATATATATATATACACACACACACACACACAAGAGAGAGAGAGAGAGGAATCAGCTGACACAGGAGACAACTTCGTCTTATGTCACACTCAAAACTCAAGTTTTCGATTGAATTTTCAAGATCCGACCGCACATTATCATATTCATATTCTAAGATATATACATATAAAAAAATCACCTGATTTGAAGTTTGTTTACTTCATTTTCTTTGGGTTCAAACATTAACGATTTTTTAATAGTAAAGTAAAATGGAACGATTAGATCAATGTGTAAACGAACTCTAAATCATTTGATTTTTTAAATGTGTTTATCTTAGAACATGAAGATGATAATGTGCGGTCGGATCGTGAAAAAAAATTCAGAAGATATATATATATATATATATATATATATATATATATATATATATATATATATATATATATATATATATATATATTCCCTCTTTCTTATTTAAACTAACTGCACAGTATTAGTGTGTGAATCACAGGTTGCTCGAGGATTCTCAAGGGGAACATTCGAGGTGAAAACATTTACAGAAGAGAATGCAAATGATGACCAAAAAGTCGCCATTTCCAGATTAAGGCCCACAGGAGCTAGAACTTGCATTCCAAATAGCAAACTAACTCTTTTCCCAGTTAAAAAAATGCAAGGGTCGTTGAAAAGGAAAGATCATTTGGTTTTAGTCAACTTCTCGTTAACATGTACAGTTTTGCCTCCCATAGCTGCTGCTTATTTAATGTCTGCTACCTCCTCGTCCCCTCAAATCATTTTTGTACGACATGGAAGAGTTGTTGTACACAAAGAAGAAGCAGTAAACCATCCAGGCTCTGGTTCAGTGTTTCTAATTTGTACACTATTGCCTCAAGTCCCTCTTGCTGATATAAACATGATTATTATTATTTTTGTTATTATTTCCATTATCCTTGAGCTCAACGTTGCTGTACAATTTGTTTTTCAATCTTATACTTAAAATTTTCGCAATGGGATTTCTGAAATTGCTGGTTTTGTAATATATCTTGTTAGATTTTGAAGGGACAGAGGAGATGAGGCAGGCAATATTTCTGGTATCTGTTATACACATCAATGTTTTTATCATAGAAAACAACGAGTATGCATTTATATCTAAACATATTTTGCTGATGTGGGGACAACTAGCTGAGAAAGAACAGAAATCTGTATCTTTACACATAATAATGGTGCAAGAGGCAAACATTTTCACTGTAT
Source organism: Agave tequilana (assembly GCA_038442645.1). NCBI lineage: Eukaryota > Viridiplantae > Streptophyta > Magnoliopsida > Asparagales > Asparagaceae > Agave > Agave tequilana. The sequence goes on from JAVJIF010018270.1 coordinate 70,312, forward strand.
CAAGAGTACGATTTTTTGCTAATAGTTTTCTGAATACAGTCAGGATATGGCAAATTTGCTACCTTTGGTATTTATCACACAAATCAATAGCCCAATTGAATCAGTAATTAGGGTTTGAGCCAGCAACATCAGCATTAACAACATATATATAGTTAATAATTACAAATACAAATAGTAAGAAATGGGATATGGGACATATATGTAGAATTTCACTTTTCATTCTGCCAACTTTACAGCGGTATACTAGGGATACAGAGTACAATCAGGTAGAGAATGTAGAAAACACTAATCTAGATGCCGACATAAATATATAAAAGCAGAATATTTCTAAGTTAAAACTCTAAGCATAGGCTGCAGCACTGCAGTACTAAAAAAAATTCTCTTCTGCCTGTGGGTACAACTAGACAATAAAAATAGCACCCCATACTTCACTCCTAAACTTGCACCCTGTAAGGATTTCAAACTAATGATATTGCGACAAAAAGAGAATTAATGCATCCATTTTAAACAGTAAGGAAATTAAAATCTCACTGCCGGGTTTGAAATATGAAGCACAGAGGACATTAGCTATAGAGGATGTAAAAACACTTTTGTAAACAGTACAATACTCTTACAAGGTAAAAAGGAAAAACAGATATATACAAAGAACAGAAGAGAAGATTACAGCACAACAGGGCTATAAAACTTTACATTCTTATAGAAATTGGCACTTGAAGTTGATTCTTTGAATCAGTCCGCAACTCATTTCCTTGTCTGAACTCTGAAAGAACAAAAAACCTTGCTTCTGAAACAGAAGAGACGGTTACCTATGTCACTGACTTGTTTGGAGTGCCCGAAGCTGCTCTGTTCTGAATCCGCATCATGCTCAGTTCCATATTTCTCCGTACCATATCCTGCAGCAACCTCTTTGCTGTCTTCTCGGCTTTTTTTGGGCCATCAACTCTCGAAGCAATGTTGTAAACAATTGTCTCCAAGTCCTCTGATGCTACCCTCTTCATCTTGCAGTCATCCCTCAGAAGGTCTAGGAGATTCCGAGCTTTGTGCTGGGCAATCTCAGAACCATCCACTGTCAGCAGCAGAAGCCCTGGGATTGGCCCTTCTTTGAGGATGATCTCCCGGTACTTCTCCCTAGAAATCCTACACAATGAGAGAAGAATGCTAACTGCATGCTCAGTGCTAAGTAAAGAACCGTCTTCAACAGTCTCTACCAGTGTCAGAATCCCATTGTCTGTTTCTGAGATTGAGTGTATTCCTTCCTCAGACCGAGAAATGGTTTCTAGTAAGGCAGTGGCCTTCTCAGCAAACTTTGAGTATTTCTTGCAGTCCTTCAGAAGGGTGAGAAGAGGTCTGGTTGCTTCCACAGAGAGGGTGAGGTCAGGAATCTCTTTGCAATTAGAGAGGTTATACAAGGCCGTGACAGCATCAACCCTGCCTTGAATTGTTCCAAAGATGAGGATTTGGACAAGAAGAGGCACTGCCCCAGAGGTAACGATAGCTGGTCCGTTAGAAGTTGAAGCTGAGAGAGTCAGCACTGCAGCAGTTGCTAGCTCTCGAAGACTGTTATTTTCTGACTTGAGGAGTTCCATGAGGTAAGGAATGGCACCACTCTCCACTATTACTTCTTTATTCCTGAGATAAGGCAGAACAAACCAATGTGAGGAAAAGCAAAATAGTTTCTAACTTCCCTCATCAATAGATAATAAGCAAGAAAGACAACTGTGCAACTCATGAATTTTCAGATAACTATGTTATGAAACCAAAAAAGGTAAGAAAGAAAGAAGAAAGAAAAGAGAGAAAAAATCCAACTCCCAAAGAATCTAATACAAAGGATGTGCAAGTCACTAGTCCCACTTAATCCGTGGCTCAAGCATAACGCGTGAAGTGATAGATATGAATACTCTTTAGCAAAAGCAAAAGGACATAACAATTAGCAATGTCATTGAAACACTAACATTCTCATTATTATTTCACTTGCATTTATCTAATAACTAGTAAATAGCATAAAACGTCTGAATTAAATACTTTCTATCATGGTTTGAAATATCGGCCGACTCTGATATATATTAGCAACATCGAATTGGGTTTTAAAGTACCCAATATGATATTCGTCCGATATTCGAGTTGATATTGCCACAATATGGCTGATATTTCAGATATTGATGGTCGAGATTGGTTATATTGGCACTAAAAATTATTTGCCAATATCGATATCAATACCAAGATTTTAAACCAATGTATTAAAAAACCCGTTATGTAACGTAACGGTACCCGGCCATTATATAACATTCGCAAAAAATACAGTTCCTAAAAAAGAGCATTTTTGAAGTGTTACGAACGTTACCTTATGAAAATAACGTAACGTTCGCAACTCAAGTTATTTATACGAGTTGCTAAATATAAAACAACGAAGCGATTTCTCTCTCCAGACCAAATCGACATGAAACCCTAATTGGTGACGGCGAGCAAAGCATCAAAGCATCCCCAGTTCCTCCTCTCTCTGCAGTCGACGGCAACGACGACTCTCTCCTACAGTTCTGACTCTCTCGTGTGATTCCTCTTCAACTGCATCTCTCTCTCTCTCATCGATGAGCATCGAAGCACCCCGGTTCCTATCTTTTTTGATATCTCTTCAACTCAGTTCCTCAATGCTCGCTAAAAAAATGTGTTATATATTGTTTTGATATTTTTAAAATTTTTATAATTTTTTTCCTATTTATAAATATTCTTAGATATAGTATATATTTATTTTTATTAAATAAATATTAAATCGCGTAACCTAGTTTTACATTATAACCTATGTTAACATAACAAAGAAAAAATGTTATCGTTATGTTATTGTTATTTTAAACAATGCTTTTCATAGTAAGTTGTCACTGCAACATATTGTCAAGAAACATGTTTATTATCCAATTAACTTGCATGCATATGCAAGCAAAATTTTGATTTCCCATCCACACATGCAAGTTGTCACACAAACTATGTACTTAGTTTTGCACGATTAAGTTCTACATATAGGATAGAATAATTATTAGGGAAAATTGGATACAAGCCCCTAGTTTGAAAAGCTAGGTAAATTAAGTCCCCCATCCAAAGAAGTTATGGGGTACACATCAAAGTCCCAAAAAGTCTTGGAAAAAGTCCCTCCATCTCACTTTACGATTCCAGATATAATTCTCCTTTCTACAACGTATAAGGAAGGGATGTTCTACAACATATAAGGGAGGTATTTTGATGATAGACCGGAAAAATCCTCCCTCACCTTCAAGGTTTTTAAATTTTCAATCATATTATCCCTCTCAAAACTTAAACCCCTAACTCAATTTTTTAATTTTTCTCAACTCTTTTTTGTCAATTTATTACTCCCTCTCACCATAAAAACATTCCTCCATCATCCCTTGTCTCCCCCCAAGTCTTTTTCTCTCTTTCCTTTTAATAGAACTTTCCTATTTTTATTTTTAGTTTTGGGTTTATGTACTAGAGAATGGTGATTGGAAGTTTGTTATTGTTGAAATGAAGTTACTATTATAATCTAATATTACCATTGTCATTTTGTTCAAGGTCTTCTCTAAAATTGAAAAGCCTACCGATCCTTTTGACATCTCAAGTATGGAAGAAGGGGAATAAAAAGGGGGTGGCGCTTTCTTGCCCAAACAAAAGTTATGAGGCTTTAAGTATCTACAAGTATCTTGTATCTGCAATAAAGGCACCAAGATATAGGTAAAGTGATTTCTAAATTTCTTTAGAGTTCGAGGTCAATCATATGACTTCTTTAGACTAGGGGCTTAATCCAATTATATTTCAAACCAGGGCCTTAAACCAAAATTTCCGAATTTTGAATAAAACTCATTTGCTGTATCTTTTTTTTAACATGTGTCGGATGTGCCTGATTTGCTAGCAAAAGAGAATGATTGGGATATAAAATCTACGAAGACAATACATGGATGCCTAAGTTGGTTAGCGTTCATAGGAGTTCTAACATTAGGGCTTCTTTCGGGAACTTTTCTTTAACATGAATGATATTGCAAATTTTTTTCATTGCATGAACTTAAGCACCAAAACCATAAAAAGGTGGGCCTACCCACTTGTCAAAGTGGTTATATGGCCCCTATTGCGAATAATTGCACTCTGTTAAACACATTTTCCCGACATATCGACCGACTATGAGCCTTCGATGCCATGGCATGAAGGTCGATAGATCTTTTATCTTTTTTTAGTGAATGTCCATCTCGGGATTATTTGACATATCGCAAGACCTCTTGCAGACATATTCTCAACATTGTAGTTTGCAAATGAATTATAAGTTGTGTGATTGTTTATTTATTGTTTATGTTTATTACTTATAATGAACTATTTCAGATCCTTGTTATATTACATGTTTGGTTGCATGAAATGAATAATCCTTTACATTTAGAAATATAATTGTATAAGATTGCTTCCAATTAGCATATTATTTTATGTTAAATTTTAGATATTTATATACGTGAGATACATATACCTTTCACCCACGATATCAACCACAATTTACCTTGTCTGGATATGTCACTCTCCTGACCAAGGTTGTCATGTATCCAACATCTGCCATTTAGAACCTTGCATAGTTGTATTTGCAAGGAATTTGGATCTAATATTGAGAACTAACATACGCTGATATATGGGCAAATTTAAAAGTTTTGGTCAATTTTTTTTAAGCTTCCCAATGTCTGGTCGTGCATTGCCCATTTGTTCCATAGCTGACCAATTGGATTTGACTAGATAATGTGACATTAATTATAATATCCCGACAAGAGATAAAAAGGTATAAAATAATGGGGTTCAAATTTAGTAAAAGCAGACATGTGTTGGAACAATGAGTTTTTGGTTTTTTCTTATGTTCTAAGACAAACTAGACATTGACACTAGTTTAATGGTAGTGTCTTGAATTAGTAGCATTTTTGTTTCAGTTTCCATTGGTGATGGATTGCAATCCGGTTGGCACTGGTTCTACAAGTTTTGTTGAGAAATACAACTTTCTTAAGCTCGCTTTAAAATGTTTTTGCAATGATTCATCTTCTCACAAATCATTTGTTGGGAATATTATAACAACAACAAAGCATTTCCAAATATTCAACACAGCTTCTGGAATCCTTTTCTCCATTCAAATAAGTTGAAGGCCATCTCCTCTTAAATCAACAATACAATACCTTTTGTTTTATTTCCTCAACTGTGTTATTTAGGTCTAGTTTATCTCTGATATTCATTTCTCTCTTAACTAGCATGCATGAGGTTTTTGTTATCCACTTTAAGTTTCTCATGCATTAGTCCTTTTTATCTCTTTAACTTCTACTTGACACAAAAGGGCCATAGATATTAAAGTCTCAATGACAAATTATAACCTTATATAGACATTCCATGTGGTAAAACCTGAAAGGTGCGTTTGATATGCGAGAATTCACTGAGAAAATTCAAGATCCCCATAAATTTTCCATGTTTGGCATAGGCTTAACTCAATCTCCCGGGAACATTAGATTCCAATGGACATCAAATTCTCTGATTACATGGGAATATAATTCCCACCACTATAGGTATTCTCACATAAGTGGAATCCATAAAAATTTTATTTTTCAAACTAGCCCTATTTATTCTTCTTATCTTTCTTCCTTTTCTGTCTTTGGCCACCATGGTGATCACTGACAATGCCACTGCCCGTCAACGTCGTTGACCGTCGTTGTCACCATTGTTGTCGACTGCCATCGCCGCTGACGCCACCATGGATATCACTACCACCACCCTTCCATCGACCAATGACCATCATTGCCACCGTCGACTGTCATTGAGTGCTGACACCATTGCCACTTCTGACAGATGCCACTGCCTCCGCTGTCGGTCGCCATTGACTGCTGACAACCAACCATTGACGTTATTGTTGCCACCACTGATTACTACCGCCATCGCCGCCAACCACTACCATCACCGCGACAACCGTCGCACATGCTGCCATCATATCCACTATTAACCACGTCGCCACTTATACTGCCGCCGCCGACTCCAACACCATTACCGCTGCCACTACTTTCACCACTTCATTCAGTGCCACTGTCCTTGCACTATGAAGTTAGTTTGGAAAAAACATATTCACGAATGTCATATTCTTGAGAATCTTTTTAACGTACCAAACATAATAATAGTTTATTAATTTGAATTTTCTAACTATATTAAACATGAATAGATATTTAATGAATGTGAATTAAATTCATGGGAGTGGGGATATTGCATTTTTCATACCAAACGCACCAAAAGTAACATGTTGAACAAAAAACCTACAAATCCCCAATGGTCTCGTTAAGTAATTTTAGATGTGCATCCGAATGGATTGATGGTTGATTGTATAAAACTGATGCTTCTACCATGATACCACCAACCACATTTGCTCTTTTGGGGTGCGGGTGCAACCTAAAAATGTTTAGCTTGGGGATATATGTATACACATTGTTCCTGTTACAACGTTTGAAAGAAGAACCAATGAAAAATCATCAGCACAAGGGGCTTTTGTTTTTATCCTCCCCACTTAACATTCACGAAACCATTCCAATCTACAGAGGCTAAAATATTTTCTTAGAAAAACTCAACCTTATTGCTTATCAGTTATTTCCTGTTTTGATTATTTCAGCATGCAAGGTTCCGTTCATTATTTCATCCATTTCTAACTAGATGTTACTCCACAATCGAAACTTAAGGTCATGACCAAGAATGTGCCATTTCATTCCAAAATAAAGAATCAAAACAAAATATAGGAAAGTGCAAAGAAATTTCTGAAGAAACCTTATGTCTAAGACTTATAAGCTTAGAAAGAAATAGGAACCGTCTACAAAATACTTGCCTTTCATTAGTGATTGGAAGGCTCCAATGGCATCTGTTGCCTATGGTATGACATTGGAAGCAAAGGAACTCCTTGCTTAGTAGAATTAATGGGGTTATGGCTGAACTGCAATAGACAAACACATGGCTGAGACTATGCCTTCCTACCACTAATCATCAGTGTTCTAAATGGCGGCCACATCGGCTACATCGGCCGGGAAAATTTATCGGGGATGGCGACATATCGGGGATATTTTCAAAAATCGGATGTCAAAATCAGACTGTAAATATACATATCTTCTTGTTTTAAATTGCATCTCAATAAGACAATATATGCATAAATTATATAAAGCTACATAAAACATCATACTTATATGTTAAGATATACTTAACTTGATAACTTGCATTAAGCCTATAAATGCATAATCACTATCCAAGTGTAGAATCTTCACAAATGTCACATTGTCACATCGCTCAAATTACCCAAATACCTAACCTAGAAATTGAGTGTAAAACGCTATATCGGATCCAAAATCGCCGAAATTGCGGCTGATATTCGGGTTCATGCCGATTTATCGGCGATTTTGGGTGAAAATCGCTATATCAGTTTGGATATGCCAAATCATTGCGGCTAGGTGTCGTAAATGCAATATCGGCGCAATATCGGGGTTATATCGGGGATATTTAGAACACTGCTAATCATGTACCCTTCAACCACAAATATTTCTTTTTTTTTTCCTCTCCCAAGAAGCACTATTCCAAAAATCACAACCCACTAAGGAGAGAATTTGAAGCTTTAGAAAAATTTCATTCGTGTATTTTGCCTATGTTGGAGTATCAGTTCACTTGATAAATCCTATAAGCATAGAGTTAGATAGTGGATCTACCAACACTGATTAATAATTCCCTCAAAATTTTAATTTTCACTATCACTCATGGAGGCCCAAGCAACAACAATAATAATAAAAAAGTTTTAACCTGCCTCTCCCTTAACATCTAAATATTGGAAATAATTATTTGAACACCTTTGCATCAGTGAAACGAGAATTCAAATACGAGATTTATTTTTAATTTTGAAAACATCATTGTCTCTACCAAAATATATGCGTCAAAACAACTTTTGCTCTGGAGAAAACCTCAAATACAAGAAAATCGCCAAAAAAAAATGACAAATTTTCATGACGGCAGTAAACATGATGAAACCCTCTATCATCCTACGGTAATTTCCAGAAGTATGCGCCTGTGGACTATTCTACATCTGTCTCAATGCACAGATTTCTGAGATTCATGCATGGCATGTAAATGGCTAGATTGCAAGCATCCACATGCACCTGGTCCAAGGGAAAAAGAGTTCCTAAATAATATATTTCGTTAGATTCTATATTTTTATTCATACACAAACTATCGATACCGTAGAATAAAATTCTCATCAGAAAGAAGGTAACAGAACATCCTAGTTCAGATTGCAATGATGGTAATAGAACCTCCCAGTCATGGTTGCAAATCAGCCGATTCCAATACATATCGATGATATCATATTGAATTTTGAGGTACCCAATACGATACTAATCCTATAATATTGGCCGATATCAGGGCCGATATTGACGTTTGATATTTACACTGAAAACTATTGGCCGATATCAATACCAATTCTGAGATTTTAAACCATGCTCCTAGTTCAGAACTTTCCACAAAGAAGGTAGCACAACGACAAAACTGAATCAGGTAGGGGCACTCTTTCGATTCATCATCCTCCGCAAGGAGGGGCGTTTATTATTGACTATTCATCCACCAAACAGAAAAGCATCTGGGCAGGCAATTCCAGTCATGACAAAGGCTGTAAACCTTGTCCTTCAATACAATTCTAATTCTATTGCTTTCCTCTTAAGGCTTCCCTCATCTCTTATATACCTAGATTTGAGTGAGATCTCGAGAACCTTGAGATATCAGTGCTCACAATTTTGCTACTTTTCTTGGCAACTGAATGCATGCATCGCTTCCCCTAAATATCAGAAACTGAATTCTTGCCCCAAAACCTAACATTTCAACACAAAATCTGTGAACTGAGCTAAACAAACAAATTATAGAAAGAATTCAATAATAAAGCCTACCATAAAACCAGGATACATGTTAAGGTTCTTTCTTTCCTTGAATATCTCTTTGAAGGTAAACCTTACCCTTCAATACAATTCTTATAATGCTATTGTTTTCCTTTTTGGGTTTCCCTTATCTCCTATCTGGCTTATCTAGATTTGAGAGAGATCCCCATCACCTTAAGATGTCAGTTCTCACAATTTCATTGCTTTCTTTAGCAACTGGACACACGCACCATCAAAAACTAAATTCTCGCCCCAAAACTTAACATTTAAACCCAAAATTTGCAAACTGAGCTAAACTCACAAAGTATAGAAAACAATTCAATGATTCAGAACTGTATAAAAGAGCCGATCAATTAATTCATCAAACCCTGAAAAGACGAGCTCACCGTTCGTTGCGGACGGCGAGATTTAGGAGCGCGAGCAGGGCGGACTCCTTGGCCTGGCAGTCGGCGGAGGAGAGCATGGCGACGAGGGGGTCGACGACGGCAGAGACGGCGAAGGCGGAGCGGGCCTTGGCAGAGGCCCGGGCGAGCTTCCGGATGTCCCTGGCCGCCTCGATTCGGGCCGAGGGGTCGCCGCCGGCGAGCTTGAGGGAGAGCTCCTGCAGCAAAGCCTGCTTCTTGGGTTCCTCCTCGTCCTCCTCCTTTAGATTGTTGGGCCTAGGGTTAGGGTTCTTAGAGCTTTGGCACATCTCTCTCCCCCCCTCTCTCGTCGTGATTTCGCGGGAGAGAAGAGAGAGAAAATGAGGAAACTATCTCTCTCACTGTGTCTCTGATGGTATAATGGATAAAGGTCTATTGGTCGCATGGAAGTAAATGTGCGGACGGATGTACAGTGAAAATGCCGTTATATTATTTGCCGAGAACGAGATTCTCAAACTTATCCTAGGAATAATTAGGGAGAGGGCAAATTGCAGATGAACCCCTTATCTTATTTAATTTTTAACACATGTAAAATCCCCAAAGTACTATTTGCATTGAAGGTGGTTCTGCAACTACCACCTTCTGACGCTGACGTGTCAACAGAATGCTAATTCGTGCGGTGGTCCACAGACCGAGAGCTGCTTCTATTAAAAGGATTCGGTTTATGTGTATGAGCCACACACAAATACGATAGCACGTGTATTGCTCCTCTTATGGGTGCTTTGGTTCGCCTACTTAAATTCTCACATCACACGGGTGGATGTGCCCACATCAATCACCATGACAAATGAATGCGTATTCTAAAAGTGGGGTCCACAAATGGGCCCACAACAAACAAGAGGATCGGGTCATGGGCTTGGATTGGGCCAGGGGTTCTTGGACCTGGGCTTAGATAAAAGGTTATTGTTGTTGTTGGAGATCAAAGGAGAAGAAATTTTAGAAAATAATGTTAATTAAAAAAATGAAAGCATTTAGGACCTATAGCAAAAAAAAAAAAAAAAAGCCTTCGAAACATTTTTTTCATTCATGTGAAACTCTAAACTAAAAATTAGTATGGGAATAAGGGAATAACTTCTTATTTCTGTTTTTAGTCTTTTTTTTTTTTTTTGGAGGAAAAAATTTAAAGAAGAAAAGGTGTCATCTTCTTATGTGGAGCAACCCTCGACCCTCTCTCCACCAACTCTTGCTTAGGGTCTGTTTGTTTTCCAAAAATGAGCCTGAAAACTAACTGTTCATGGGCCTCATGCGGGGTCAAATCAGTTTCTAATGATGTGGTATTTGATTATCTGTAAAAAAAAGAAGCAATGATTGTGGTGTGGCCTGTAAAATTCTATGTGACCTCTGTTAGTTTGTGCACGGAGCTGAGAAAAAACTCAGAAAACTATTATTTATGAGCCCAACTTGACTCGTTTCTTTTCAAATAGCGTGAACCCCACTTGAATTTTTTGTAAAGAGAGACCTTTAACTTCTAATATCTTGAAGCGGCAGTGTCTCCAACAAATGATGACTGTGGCTTTATGTACCGAATGATTGGAAATTAATAGCGGTGGCAGGCACCAAAAGGATTTCCCTATGAGAAAGACAACAAGGAATACGCAGCTAAATGTAATTCAAGAAAGTATATATATATATATATATATATATATATATATATATATATATATATACTCAAGAACGAACACAAGGACATTATTCAATGACCAACACAAGGTTGTGGAGCCAACGAATTCACCATGTTTTGTTAGCTGGATGTACGGAGAGATTGTACCACACCAGCTTCAAAGATCATTCAGATACAAGATGAGGTACAAGAATGACCGAACTGAGTACGTATGCTAGAGTATAACATATTTCCCCTGAAACTCGAGTATCTAAAAGACTCAAATATATGGAACCCATGAAGGTTTGCTCTACTAGAACGAACTTGGTGGAGAGAGTTTGATTCTTCTCGTGGACAAAGTATACAACCAGTACGAATTCCCATTCGACGACAGTCACAACCACAAACAATTTTTCAAATGTGCAAGGAAAATCGTTCGTTTCCTTGCGGCCATCGTTTGACACGCCCTTTGATAATGTGCAAGGAAAATCGTTCGTTTCCTTGCGGCCATCGTTTGACATGCCCTTTGATAATGTGGACTTCACCATCTTCGGCCGCCACTCACATTGTCTCAACCTCAATTGCTACCTTAGTAATCAATCGGTGACCGCGTGTCATATTATGAGGAATGGGATAGAGGTGACAATTGGTTCAGGTCGGGTCATATTCTGGTGAATTCAATTATAGTTGACTCATACTGACTCGTTTAATAAACCGGTCAATGTTGTAAACCCATA